>CAXKVY010004452.1:0-23533 GCA_964058915.1 Tetropium fuscum | reverse complement strand
AGTTTTATAATTAGTTTCCAAAATAGCGAAAACATCGAAGTCATTTTCTGAGGGACAGTTTGTTAAAGAGTGCCTAGTAGATGTTGCAGAACTTTTGTGCCCAGAAAAGAAGAAAGACTTTGAGAAAGTGAGCTTATCGCGACGTATTGTTGTTCGACGTACAGATATGATGGCTAGTGGTATCAAAAAACATTGACCGATAGATTGGCTGATTTTCAAGCATTTTCGATTGCTTTGGATGAGATTACATATTTATCTGACACAACCCAGTTAGCTATTTTTATACGAGGTGTTGATGAAGAATTTGCTGTCACAGAGGAATTACTGACTTTACGGCCGCTACAAGGGACCACAACTGGAAAATATATTTTTGCAGATATTCTACAGCTACAACTGGCCCTTCTATAAGCGAAACTGAAAAACGATGATCCATGTATCCGAGCAAATGATGATAGGGATATTAAACATGATTTATTAAAATGGTAGTAAATTTAAAAACTATTCTACATATATTATACATATTATAAATACCCGTTGCAGATTTCACTATTAAACCATTTTACAAAGTTTTAGAATACATCAGAACAGAATACACCTTGTAAACCTCGACTAGGTATTTGCGAGGTCAGTAGGTCAGTATGCTGGAAGATGTAAATGGCGCTAATGGTACATCTAATGAAATGAAGTATACAGCAAAGCATCAGGTACCAAAGCATGATACATTTCTATAATATAGATGTTTTTTAATCTATAGTCCACGCAAAGTGGACTATGTGACAACGGTGTAAGAGACAAACGTGTATGTTCATTCCCGATGAATGTTTTTTTCGCTTATTTTGGAAAATTATCTTAGAAAATCATCATGATTATGGCGATTCCATGTTGAGAAATAGGGTTATTCATATAATTTTAATATCTAATATAAGTAATTTTAATAAGTCTAATTTAATATCATATATTCTGAAATGTTATTTAATAATATTAAGCCACTAACAATACAATGTGTAACTCAAATATTTATAAATATTAAGGAATAAAAATAGGGTTTAATAGATATATTCTAGTGTCTTTATTTTAATGATTATAATTAGTACACTTTCAAAATATTTTTGAGAATTATTTGTGATAGTTGAGGCAAGAATATAGTATTCTGCTCATAAGTTATTGACAATACGCATTTGGTTGATGCAAACTACCCGAATGACTAACGGATATTATAAATGTCATACTGATAATGCCACTATCGCCGTTTAGCAGGAATAATTTTGTGAAAGGATAACTTCAAGAAATGCAACTGTGGGTTATCCTCGAAGAAATATTTATGTAACACCTTTGGGTTGCTTTTGGTGGGGTTATTTGAAATATATCTCATAAAAATTAAACATCGAATGCTGTATTCGTTTTCGTAACAGTATGGCCGAGTTCTTGTGCAAAGTTATCGAACATTGGGGTCATCGAATTCTTCGTAAACTATATTTAAGTACAGGCGAACACTTAAATGGTGTGTAATTCATATCATTATGTGATAAACTGTGCTTCAAAATAGTATCAAACGTTTGGTTTTATCTGCAATAATTTTTATTTTAGTTCATTGTAAAATCATATCGTTTTTATGGGAAAACCATTTATTTGAGGACCATGATTTTGTGTGCAAGATAAATCGGTTTTAATGTCTTTCCTGAAACCAAATGGCTTGTCGTGTACTCGCGTTTTGTTCACCATAACTAGGACCATTCGGGTACATTATTCCGGACGCCAGAAATAGGGCTCCATGAAAGTAATTAAATATTCGAAGAAATTAAAAAGTTATCAGTCAGAATGCATTTCATAGCGGCATCATTAATTCGAGCGTAATTACTACCTACTTTCATGAGGAAATGCTCAAAAGGTTTCATAAAAACAAAAGCTTCCTGGTGAATTATTTGAATTCATGAGAGGACATTTCTTTACAATTAAGTTAAAGGCATTTTCTTCCCAACAGTGGGAAACGAATCGTTTACCGCAGGAAGAGGAAGTTTCGGTGCTTTGTCTCCGAACAACTAGAATTATTGGTTACTGCAGATACTAGTCTGGTGGTTAATATCATATTTTCGTAGTAAATTAGGTTCGGGGTGGGAAAATTGCACGTATAATGGTGTCTCGATACGCGGAAGTTTGTTCTCCACAGAAATAGTTATCTAACTATGCTATATAGATAGATACATAGTTAGTTTTACTACAAATTTATTCACATACACCGCAGGGCGTGTTTAAAGTTCACGAAATAAAAACCCGATTAGCACAATAAACTATCGATCTTCGAAACTATCAGTAATAAAATTCAGTAAATATATCAAACGTATATAATATACGTAACGCCTACCAGCTACGCGCCTGATTGGTCAGAACGTACTATCATTATACCTAAACTATTTATCGGCACTAAAATCTATCTCAATCATAATCACAATAGACAAGTCCCAATAGTTATTGTAGAGTATCGAGCATTAATAAACTATGTCTAAATTAAAAGATTAATGCGAATGCATCAATGTAAATAAGAGGTTCTAGAATGTATAGCCTCGACGCAAAATGCAATGGAGAGATGACACCTCGAAAATAAATCGAAGTTATACAACAAAAAGTAAATCATATTATATTATAGTGTTTAGAATTCGAAATTAGATCAAGTGAAGTTCAAATTGTAAGAGTATTATGTAAAATTAAATAAATTAAATAATTGGCATGAATCTGATTGATCCGATTGTATCATGAAAACAAGAAAGAAGGATCGTAACCAGGAAATGTAAATGTTTTTCCATACGGCATATCCGTAGTTACATATAACAATGCGAGGGAGTCTAGCTAAGGCGTTCGATGAGATAACAGCCACGCTTTCATTGTCGTGGTTTTTGCTTTATGCATTGGCCTCTATTTATTATAAATACTTTAGCCGGCTGTATCGTTATTAATTCTACGTTGTTCTTAGACTAACCATTCTTTTGGTTTTTTGTCCTCGACCTATGGCCCTGGATTTTAGATGGATTTGTGGGTTTATTAGTTTTTTAGTTAGCGTATTAGTGTTACAAAAGCTGGGGCTAATAAGCGTTGGTACATATTTCTTATAACTACATTAGTGGGTTGGGTCTTTTATGTTATTGATATTTTATTACTATTTTGTCTGATGCCCCTTTTAGTGGACTTTTATTATGTTTTATTTTTTTGTTATTTTCTTGCATATTGTTATTTTTATGTTTTATTGTCTTTTCAGTGTTTTCAATTTTTTCAACTTTCATTTTGTTAGTTAATATGGGGGTTGGACGCTGTTTTTATGGGGTATAGATATAATTTAAAGATGGATAATTGGGTGGGTTTCCAAATTTGGGAATCATTGCTTCGTGTATGGTTGTGTTAGTGTGTGTGTGTGTTTAATCTGTGTAAAAATTATGGTATGGTTATTGTTTCTATGATGGTATGACCTCGATTTAGGTTGGTGGTTATGTGTTCACAGATGCAAAACAGCTGTTAGTCGGTTGAGTGGCTGGGCTGGAATTCGTATTGAAATTCGCCGCTCATGACGTTATTTGTCACTGCGAATTCCAATACTCGGGATTGGATAAGTGTGTCAAAAAGCTTGCTTACGGACGCTAAGAGGTCAATAGGTCTATAGCAAGCTGGATTAGTAAATGACTTATTTAGTTTATATATTGGGACGACCTTGGCTGTTTTCCAATATGTGGGATAATGGGTGAGTCTCATGCAGGAATTGAGCAGGTTAACCAGGAACATTACTGCAAGGTGGGGTAAGTGTTTTATGGCAAAATTAGGAATATTGTGAAGACCGGGTGCTTTTCTTTTATTGAGCGCTTTGATAATTCCGTATAGTTGTTATGGCGTCAGCCACGCTTATAATTTTACGAAGAAAGATCGTAACCAGGAAATACAAATGTTTTTCCATACGGCATATCCGTATTTACATATAACAATGCGAGAACAATGCGAGTCTAGCTAAGGCGTTCGATGAGATAACAGCCACGCTTAGAGTTTTTATAAAAATTTGTTCAATTAATAGTAAAACTAACGTTAAACATATTTTAGTTCGTGAAAATAATTAAGAACACCAGTGAAAAAAGTCTACAAATAGAATTAACTGCAAATTAAGTGTTTTTCGTCGTAAATAGGAAAGGAGAAGTAGAGGCTTGGTAGCCCAGTCGCAGAAGAGTTTGGTTACCAATACAATAGAAAAGGAAACAATTTTCTAAGAAATTTCCGGTAAAAAGCAAATATAAGTGCTGAAGTCGAAATTTAAAGGTTTGACGGCGAAGATATCCCATAATAAAGTTACAGCGATTAATAGCAGCATTCCTGATGTAGTACGGCGACATCCGCTAGATGACACCTGATCCCAGCAGCATCTAGTATTTCGTGGTCTAACCAGTTTTCTAGAAATCGTAAGGTGAATGAATATAAAGCAAAACAGCCTACCACGTTCTCGGGTTTCAAGGACGCCGAGCGGTTGATTATTAATTATACAAGAGAGGCCCTCCTAGAGAGGTCATCCCTAATTATCAGCCGCAAGACTTCTATTATAGGAAGTTAGAGACCTAAAATATTATTATTTTTGTATCATTTATGTACCGCCAAGTGACCATAGTCTTATATATTTATAAGTGACCATAGTTTTATATATTTGTGAATACTGACTTACCCTAGAATGTAATAAGGCCTCACTTTAGCTGTTAGCTAGTACACTGACAATCTAATTCCTTGCCCGCCAAATTACTTTCCGATACTCGATGTGCCCGCAAAAACCGTCTCTTTTTATCTATCTTTTTGTCCGCTTGTGTTTAAAATTAATATAATAGCCAACGATATTAGATTTTCTATTAATAATAATTAAATAACGGTCTTTTGGACAACACTGATATACTTACTCAACATTATTGCTTGCATTGTTTTATTTAAAACTTAATAGGTAGGCTTAAAGAGCGTTAAATTTGCGTGGTCGCGACACGCCAGCCCATAATCATCACACTTTTAGCTAAATGTTCTTACTATTGCTAATGACTTTATATATAGGGTGGTGATCGAAGAGTGATGACCGAATAATCGTTAAATTGGTCAACCTGACCTTTACAATGTATGTCCCATATTGTGTTTGATAAGGATTTTATTATCCCATGTTTTAAGTAATATAAAGTATTATACATATCTCAGGTTAACCTAAGCTTCTAATTTTATTTAGTAATAATGATTCAACCTCAAAGTATATATTCAACATTTTAAAATAAATATATGTACTAGTGGATTTGCAATTCCACTAGTACATATATTTATTTTAAAATGTTGAATATATACTTTGAGGTTGATTCATTATTACTAAATAAAATTAGAAGCTTAGGTTAACCTGAGATATGTATAATACTTTATATTACTTAAAACATGTCTACCAATCTAAACCAATCTATAAAAACCAATCTATATTTTCTTCCAGAATAAATTTAAAGTAATAAAGCAAACATATAGGCAACAATCTTTGAAAAGAAATACCTTCAATAAAAAATTAAATACTCTTGAGCATAAAGTAAAGTTAAAAAGCATACATTACCATGTTACAAGTCTATTTTGAACCCAAATTGAAGTTGTTTTCATACTATAATCAAAACTAAATTAAGAAGAGTTATAAAAGTTATAATTTTGGCCCATTTGATAAAGAGGCTACAAAATAAATAAGAAATTTAAGTATCTTCCACCCAATTAATCTTTTAATATCAACCTATGATTATCTCTCATTATAAATAATTTCAAATTAAACCATCCAAATTTAATATTAAGTGTTACCATACACTACTTAATTCAGTCATAAACAATATTACTCGTACTCATACTCGTTTTTGTCAGAATGTAAATATATGATATGAGCTGACTTCATCTTAAGTGTGAGGCATATCCTTCAAATGGCAATATTCAACTGAAATGCCACCAGATGCCGCCGCAGAACATAATTTAATAAAACTCTTAGAAAAACACGTCCTGATCGAGGAAATTAATACACGAAATTATCGACATAGCGAATTCGTAATTAAAGTTCAGGTCGGATTAGCATTCAGCACATTCTTCATAAGTCATTATTAAAACTCAAACTCCACCGAGCTGACTGCAGTGACTGCGTAATGACATTTAAGGCAATTTGGTTTATCACGTATCACGCGAGGATTTGCGTGTGTCTATTTTAAAAAAAGCAATCAATAAATTTCTAATTAAGAGTTGTTCATATTTGCAGGTATCGAAAGATTACGCCTTGATACATTTCATTCGTTCCTTCTAAACGTATACTAAAATGAAGATAATATGAAGTTATATGAACTAAAATTTACGAAACATTTCTAATGATGGAAATCGAAATCTTATAATATTATGTCGATGGATTAATAAAGATTTGGATCCGGTTGGTTACTCGATTATCACTAAACGTTGTAGATCGTTATGTCTTAAATAAACTATATTGTAGTGCATGATGGCTAGTACTGGAAAAATTTGGCATATTAAAGTGTCTTAATGCTGACCTGGGTAATCTGCATTATGCTTACAATTCTCTAAATATCCCCCAAACTATGAACTAACTAACGATTTATTGTTACATCTGGTGTACCACAGAGACCTGGAACTTCTTCCCTTTGATATACTTATAGATATTTATGTAGTTCACGTTTTTGGAAATGATGCTGTTAGCTATGTGGACGGTCACTTAAGTATTGCAATGGACAATATTGGATAACCTATATTTCGGATACAAATAATCGTTTAAGGCTGGGATTTTGTAGAGTAAAAGGCAAATAGATGCATTTATTTTGGTTAACTATAAATAATTAAAAAGCTACGTAAGATCTGATAATCAAATTAGTTACATGTACTAGCTATTATTGTAGTGATGATTATAATATATATAAGTTTTTTTGTCCCAAAATTTCCTTATGAGCCTGTTCTGTGGTCTTGCACTGAAAATTATGTAATTTTAACAATAAAAATGCATATTTTCAGTGCAAGACCACATAACAGGCTTATAGGAAAACTTTGGGACAAAAAACTTATATTATAATTATCACTATAATAATAGCTAGTGTATGCAACAAAATTTGATTATCAGATCTTATGTAGCTTTTCAATTATTTTTACTTAACCAAAATAAATGCATCAATGAGAGTGAGACGCAACACAATCACATAATCTCAACCTTAATAGTTGCAGTATATGATAAAACCAAATTTGTGTACAAAATGGTGAATGCGCCAATGTAAACGAGTTGCTTTGATAGTTGCGACCGACAAACCAAGGCTTGTGTAAAAAATGGTGCATGCGCCAATGTAAGTGCGTTTAAGCGTCCCGTTAACTGGATAAAAATGGGTTCATATTACAAAATGGGTTAATATTACAAACAGAAAAACATTCTTATGAAAAGTAAATAGGTGCAGATAATAATAATGTTCAGGGTCTATAAGAAAGCGGTCACACATGTTACTAAGATGGGATTACTTTCTAATTTTTTTGGTTTTTCTCAATTTTCTTATAGCAAATAAACATCAACATACATGTAGACCATTTTAAATTAGACAATTCAACGGTTAAAATTAGATTTTTGAATTATAAATCATTTTTGTTAATCTTCGAGTCGGTACCAACCGGTTTATTTGTAATTATGGTGTTGCTTTAGGCAGTTCTATTCAATTGTAAGTGAACACGTTAGTTAACCTTAGCTGGCACCTACTCCAAAAATAACAATAATTGTATATTATTGGCTTAAAAAATTGATCGTATTCTAAGTAGTCTGAAATAGTTATTTAACGAACTAGTGTATTAATGATAGCGATTAATAATCGAGATATTTTAACGCGCGAGCGTAGCGGGCGCCTTAATTTTTGAGATTATTAATCGCGTTTTAATATACGAGTTAGTTACAAAATTTTTCCGACGACTGTACTTTGAATAAAGTGGAGAAAATCTTATTTTAAATTTTTATTTAAGAAAACTAAGTACAAATTATTCATTAATTATTATAAAGTATCACAAATCTGGGTTTGTATAGATAAATGATCAGTTTTATGATAAGTATTCTGAATATAAATTTACGTTTATTTCGTTATCTTGGAAGATTGTTTTGGCGCTGGTAGAAGTAGTATCAGGAGTTTTTATGAGTTTCACAGAAGATTTTTTTAGCTATGTCAACTTTATTTTGTAGTGAATTTTCAATATATCTTTCTGCAACAGCAGTGGATTTCCAACCACCCAGTCGTTAAATGGCTGAAAAGTCAAGTCTGCACCATTGCCAGAAAGGATGGAGACAGAAGAAGGTTTTTTACAAAATTATATTTCAAATATTAACCGTGACATTACTGAGAGTGACAGATTAATGACACGGCATCTTGATTTGGAAATTTTAATTTATGCCTATGTTTCACTAAAATCATGCATTAATAGGGGTCATTAATAAACGATTTTGTATACATTAATTAACCTCGTTAATACACGGTCGACGGAAAATATATTTTTAATTCTGTTTAAATACACACAATATATTGTGATATATGTTTGTTAGTCGTATGTGTGTTAGTCATATGTGATGTTTGAGTATGACAGATGCATCATATGTGAGAATAAATAAAAGATTGATTAAAAATAAAGGATATATTCAAGTAAGTTGAAGTAAATGAATATCGTAATTATTTTTTACGTTTTAATGCATTTTTTAAATAGATTTTTTTAAGTCGGTTTTGTTTTTTTGTTAAAAATATTTAATTTCTTACTTTACAGTGAATATTGCGTTCTGTATGTGACTTTTTATCATGTATGTAAGGTTTATCAAATACGATTAGGGGTAGGCCTACTAAACGCGCTGCCTATATGAAGCAGCGCGGTTTATATTAGAAGAGCGAATAAAGATAAAAGCGGTTATCTCATACTAGGAAATCTACATCCAAGGCAATTTTAAAAGAGACTAGTAAAATGCGTGAAAAGAGGCTTTCCAAAATGCGGGCTTATAGTAAAAAAGTACTAAACAGTGAAAACATCGAAAGACTTAACCACCGTCTCTGATTAATTCGCGATCATCTTTCCAATGAAACGCAAAATCGCAAGCAAACAACGTCAAATATTACTCCGTTAGTCCAAATAATTCTATAATAGCTGAAAATTCTATTCCAGAGGAGAGTGGTGTTTCCTCAGAAACTTTCTCGAACTATTACTGCGTTTTAAATGATAATAAGGCAATATTACGTAGATCATTTCACTAAGGTGACCTGCGATTCAATTCATCTAGGGCAAACTATGTACTGGGAGAGCAGCTGTTGCTTGCGCAGCATGCAGTATATTCGATCCAAACGCGTGGTCCAGGTGTGATATCGATTATATTGTAATCATTGGTGATAAGTATTGTCATAAACATACCAATATCTCAATCACTAAATATTTTTTCTTTAATTTTCAAATATTTAATTTCCCGGTATATCTTCCAAATCCAAGGACCAATGCCATTAAAACTAAAATGGGACCCTCTTGAAAAGATCCCATTTTCAACAAAAAAAGAATTTTTAAAAATGGTTTATAAATGACGGAGTTCTGAGGTAACAAACATAAAAATATACATACAATCTGCAAGCAAAAGTTGTTCAGATGTATCCACATCGAGAACAGGCAAATTCTCTATGATTTATTTCAAATTTTTGCATGTTTCGCAGTTTTCGTATGACCTTAAACACTTAGACATAAAATGTAATAGAAAACAAAACAACAAAAAATTACTTCTCGTGCTACGACTGCAGCTTCAGTTCTTCTTAGCATACCTTCACTAAGGTGTCGCATGTCACTTTGGTCAATTGCGTCCCATTCTTGCACTACTACATCGCTTAGCTCTTGCAAGTTTGCAGGTGCAGAAATTCAGGATCGTAGGTACTCCTCTTCCTATCATATCCCAGAGATGCTCAATAGGATTGATATCGAGACTCTTTGTAGGCCAAATCAAGCGATTGATTTTTACGTCATCCACGTAGTCTTGAACGATTTGAGCCACATGAGGACGGTATTAACATGAAATTATCACCTAATATTGGGGCAAAAGATACAACATGGAGTTCCAAGATTTCTTGAAGGTACGTGTCTGCAGTCATTACTCCACCATTTACCATCACTAATTATGTGCGAGCTTCCATGCTAATGCCTCCAATCATATTTTTGGCACAATATTACAATACGCAACCTCTCTCCAGGACTATGCCATACTCTTTGACAGCCATCCGGAGATGTCATGCAAAACCTGGGGTCACCGGTGTTCAGGATTCCAGTTTTGATGCTTAACCAAATGTAATGACTCGATGTTCTCTGGCGAATTGCAGAGCAAGTTCATTTGTGCCGGAAAACATGTACCAAAAAAAACTTTGATCCCAAATATTATTAAATGTATCACTCAATATTATTCTTAAATATTAAATCATTAAATTTTATTCAAAAAGTGAATACATATTTAAGGGTTTCAAGAGACGCAGAATTTATTATAATGATGGCACTTCTTTCCATAAATCGCTAGAGAAAAGCCTTTTCGCTCCATCCGTGAACACCCTCTATATGTCACATTAATATTTTAAATATGAGGTAGAAATATATATCTTCCTGTCTTCGTATAGGAGGTACTCTAATTTGATGTACCTAATCGTTGATCAAAAGAAATCGTCTTTACCTTTATTGTCTTTACCGTTGATTGAAAAACTTACATCCTTCAATCAACGGTATTACTTAGTGATGACGACATAATCCAAACAAAACTACTTATAACTCCCTTGAGTAAGAAAAAGTCGCAACAACTTTATATCAAACTATTTACCAAGTTATAAAGGAAACACGGAAGTGTGATATGGACGTCACTGTACGAAAAATATCGTGGGGTATCTTAAATAAACTTATAATAAATGATAGTTGTTTATACTGTTTATGGGTTCGATAGGACAGAGTTGGGAGATAACGCCGGGGTAATCAACGTAAAGCGTTACCTTTAGTAGAAAATTGAATTTAATATCGGCTGTGAGCATGAACATTTCAGTAACGATGCTACTAACAATATTTCATGAAAAAGGTGAAAGCCCCGTCGTGTGTACGTCAATATTTGTTTTGCTTTCCAGTTAAATTCGATTGTCGAGTTTATTTTTTGCTGAACATCTGTTGGCTTCCATGGCTATGAAATATTCGCCGTATTTGCCATCGTTTGCTTATCAAAATTAGACGTTTTTTCTCATTTTCACACAAAATAATTTTGTTCACGTTTATATGGAACAGGAAACTGTTAGCTAAATTAATGACTTGCAGCAAATAGAATAATAAAAATCAACTGATTCATTATACCACTAAACTTATAGTAACAGATTCTATTTGTTAACCACAATTAAAATAAAGTCGTAGGGGAAGATGTTGTAGGGAATGTAATTAGCTTTAATTTAAGCACAGAACGATGTCTTTAAGCTTGCAATTTTTCATTCCATAGCCTTCTAGATACATGAGTGTGATGCAACAATTGTATTTTTTTTTAATCCATGTTAGTGAACTTACACTCGACTTAAGAAACCCCACAAACAACACGTCTAATAAGTTTGCGTATTTACAGGTAATAATAGTAAAAAAGTAATGTTAAGTGAATATAGCTACTTATGGACTTAATAAATTGATGTAAAACGGCTTCGGAAAGTGGCCTAATGCTATGACCCTCAGTCAACACTAGGAATCAAAATAGCGCCGTGTCTAGAGAACACAGAAAAGGCGAAAATAGAAAATGGCCTCGTGGTATCAAAAAAAAATCACTTACCTCATTTTAAATCGTTCAATCCGATATATAGTCGATTATGTGTTAATTACGAAACTACAGCAGCACATGACAGATATTTCCTTAAAAGATCCCAAGTATTTGGAGGTAACTACGTACTTTTTTAATAAGGAAACACTTTGATAAATTTGAAACTATTTCGTAGTGTCTACTCACGACGTTTGACAAGAAAGAAAAGGCCAATGGGCTCGTCTCGCATGAGGAACACGAAGTCTCAAAACAGGTCACCTGTCATAAATCTGATTACCTAGCCTAAGCGCTAACCATACCGTGTGCGTTAAGAACGGTCAATAATGTTCTGTGAAAGAAAACAGAATAATACAATACAAATGTGCCGCAAAGAAACTCGCAATATACATGCCATGAGATCATCCAATCATGAATGTTAGAGGGAGAGCTTCTCATAATAGGTTTATTCAGAATTATGTATCTACAACAAACTTCTGATATGTAATTGTCAATTGACTAAAGGGAACGTAACAAAATTAAGGCCAAAAGAAAATTGGCGCCCGAAGATTTACCACTTTCCCCTACAGGGAGATCGAGTGAAGATACAAGGGGAGTTCGGCCGAGAATTCCAGTAGTAACGCAACTTATAGGAATAATGTCTTATATGAAATAATACACCGCTTAGGTCCTTAATAGTTGTTATGTTACATTTCGTGGCCGTGGGGTTTTCAGAGCCAACTTTATATTCAAGGCTCATTATTTGTAGTTTGCCTTTATAAGATTCATAAGTTCCGTTAGTTTACTAATTTAATCTATTTTGTACTTCTATAATAACAGAGTTAGTTATATATACTCAGTTACAGAAGTTGATTGTCCATTTTTATATCAAATAGTAGCCCAAGTGAACTCAGCTAGTAATCGTTCAGAACAAGAATCAATAGAAAATGTTCTCAATACATTGATGAATAGCTATGTGGGCGATACATTTTCTATGGCACCTAAGCAATTTTAATAGAACGCAGTTTACTTGGAACTATTATATGGCAAAAACGAGGTCTGCAGTCTCTTCACGTAATTAAGGAATCGATCACTCGAATGAACGGAATTTGTTAGTTTCTGGAACATCAATATATTTAACCGATAGTCCCCGTCCTTGTTTGATTAAACAATAGGGAGTGGTGGAGATAAGGATGGAGCATTTGATTGAAATAGTTGGGACGTTCTGATATGACGCAGACTTTTCCGGGACGAGGACAGAAGCTGCACAGCTAATAAGCCATCCTACACCGAGAAAACCACACTTAAAAAAAGTAAAAGTCGATTCTCAAATGCAAGCTGCTCGTATGAAACTGGATTAACAGCAAATTAAATATCATAATTATGCATTAATACGAGAAGCTCAAATTGTAACATTATTTAAACAAAGGGTGGTAATTTGGTAATTTATGAAATAAATCCACCATATCTTTCACAGGGTGTCTAAAAAATATGTTACTAGTGACAACTTTGAAAAATAACCATGTCACTTTTATTATTCTACCTTTCCTCCTATGTTCTAGAATGATGTTGGCTCTTTGTAACTTCGTTCTTAATATCAATGACAAATTTTGATAATTCCCTAAATAAATAAATTACCTGTCTTCCCAGACAGGTCTGGTGACAACTCAAACAATTCTTAAACAACAACGATCCACGACCCATTCCTATGTTATAAGCAACTTATATAATCGGTACTGATTATATTTACAGAAAACATCTACTCATGGGGCTAATAATGCAATGAAAGGTACCTGTAAATCCGATTTGGTAGCTACGGTCATCCATAAAAATTAGTTTCGAAATCTTTGGTTCTCATGAGTACACCGTTGGTAAAAGAAAGGATAAATGAACAAAGGCAGCCCAATTAGTCTATGCCGACTAAGCAGTTTAGTATGTAGTTTAACCCAATAGGGCTAGAGGCCGCCGCTGTAGGTGCCTGCTTTGCAGGACGCTACCTATCATTAGGCATTTCTGATGTCTGATGGGTAGTAGCAAAGGTCGCTAGAGGAATCTCGTTATCTCTCGTTTACATTACGTCATCCAGGCAATTTGCATAATATGCCGCTGAAATGTGTCACTAGGGAGTAAGGATTTATATTTATTTTTAATTTAATAAAAATCCACTTACAACTTAACCTAAAGTTCTTTTTGTGGCATTTACCCAGGGAAAGCAGTTGTTTAAATAAATCCACATTAATAATAGGATTTTGCATATATTAGTAAATAGTTGCCTATATATTATACTTTTTTAAATGCGTCAGAAACTCCCTTTACGAATCATCACGAACCTGATTGCCTAATATGTTGTCAAGTAATTTAATTTTTCTTTTTTTAATAAATACAGAAAAATGTGTACTTGTACGTGTCAACGTACGTGTCAAAATTGTCTGCAACTACGTGAAATGCATTTTCGATTGAAACATAAATTGGCAGTACATGAGGTTAAGGGAGCAAACTGGATCTAGTATGGGCGATACTAAGAAATATGAATATTCACAATTTGTGTACGGAGTAATTTGTACTGTGGAACTACAAAAACAGTAGCGTCCTAACAAGTTTAACTATTATGACCACAAACAGTAAATCCTTAGAATTACGTTCACTCAAATTCGAGTTGGTGGCTTTTAATGTTCAATTTACGATCAACGTTATCGCACCGCTGCCGCCTCTAATGTTTCCGAATACGTATAATAAAATAATGATCTATTATTTCCAGATAATATTAATAAATCCCCTTCTTAAAATGATGTTAGATTTGTAAAACGGCAAAGTACCTATATGTTAAAGAAATATTAATATAACCCACTAATATCCATTATTACTTACAGTAAGAATTATAATAAATAATATATATATATACTCGTATATATATATATATATATATATATATATATATATATATATATATATATATATATATATATATATATATATATATATATATATATATATATATATATATATATATATATACAGTGTGTTAGAAAAGTAACGGATAAATTCAATATTTCTTAAAACTAATTTTCTTCGATTTTTATTTTTAATTCCGCTTATTTTCATGTAATATACAATAAGATGGCGCTCTTGGCGTTCCGGATGTGGCGTCTTGGTTATTTTTTTAAATGGCAACAATATATTTCTCCGATAGATTCTTGTAGACGAGATCTAATATTTATTACGAGCATTTAATACCAGCAAAATATTAATAAGAATACAGTAAATAATAAACAACTTAACTCAAGAAAACTAAGAGTAAAACGTAGTAAGGAACAAAGAACAAAACAAAGAATAGATGAAAAAGAATAGGAACGTAGGTATAAATAAATCTTAATTTAAATTAAATGTTCCACATATAGAATTATAACCAAATACAGAATTTCGAGAGAATTCAGAGACGTTTCTTAAAGACATTTTAAAAAAAGTGATATTTATGCACAAGATGTTATTCATGGTATGGTAATTCCCATAGCTCACAAATATAGGAGTTAACTTCAATTTTTTGGAAGATAATGCATTCCCACAGAACACAAAATGTCAATCGTACCCTAGAAAATAATATTAGGTATTAATCACCTCAGACTACCAGCTATTTCTCACGATCTAAACGTAATTGAACATACCTGGGATATGCTGAAATGGATAATTAGATGGGGAATTGATGATGAGATAGGGAACATATACAATCTAAAAAAACTAAATAAAAAATATGGGTGTTTTTAAATTATTCGAAATTTAATTCAGAGGGCAAAAAGTAATATCCTTTTCGTTGCGCTGTATATGTATTCAATGTAGGTATATTTTATTATGTAACTTGTTTAATGTCTTGTCGATCGTATCAAGAAAATCCATCTGCATATACAAGAATTACTCTACCCTGTCCTGATGCAAACTTGCCACTGTAGGCCATTCAAATGGGTTCTATTCCCATTTGGGGCCATCCTAGAAATTAGTTTAGCTTGCGTAGGGGAGATAGCAAATGGCAGAGAGCCTATAAGAAATAAAGGCCATAGTTGTTGTCAATAGACATTAAAATGTATGAGGTGCTGTTTTTGATAGATTTTTTCAACAAAAGAAGTAGATCTCTATAAATCGAGGTATAAATTTCACAAATGTAAAGGAATATATATATATATATATATATATATATATATATATATATATATATATATATATATATATATATATATATATATATATATATATATATATATATATATATATATATATATATATATATATATATATATATATATATATATATATATATATATATATATATATATATATATATATATATATATATAT
This sequence comes from Tetropium fuscum, assembly GCA_964058915.1. Classification (NCBI taxonomy): domain Eukaryota; kingdom Metazoa; phylum Arthropoda; class Insecta; order Coleoptera; family Cerambycidae; genus Tetropium; species Tetropium fuscum. Next base: position 7,401 of record CAXKVY010004452.1, on the reverse strand, counting down.
ATATATATGTATATATATATATATATATATATATATATATATATATATATATATATATATATATATATATATATATATATATATATATTAAGGGGTAATTGATAAACAATTACCTTATCACGGAATACCTATATCAAAATATTCTATCATTCACAGATAAAATAAACAAAATTAAATATAAATTTGAAAACTATATTTTCGTAGGATTATAGCTTAAATTAACTTGACAAAGGTAAGAAGGTCGCTATACTGCCACATAAATTAACCATAATGAATGTCTAAATACACTACTACAAGAGCAGATGTCCAGAGCAGATATTTCATCCTAAAGTAAACTAATTATTTATATTAAGGTCGTAATATATAAAACGATTCCCGTAAATTATTGGGATTAGAAATATAGAGATTTCAACTATTTTAAAATACTAAAACTACAATCAGTTAAAAAAATTATGAAAAATGGATGAATGAAAATGGGAAAAAAAAAATTTTTTTAAAATCTTCAATTCTGGTAACAACTTGCGTGCAAGAGCTGAGACGCTGTTATGATTCAAAATATAAGTGAAGAGCTATACAACACGTAGGATTTCACTGAATTATTGTACTCTATGATGCTAAAACGGCGAAAAATTTAAATTAATCAAGATATAAACGTTTTATAACACTAGCGTAGAAAGACAAAAGCGTAGAACTTAGTTCATTCCCTCCAACAAAAGATGCAGCGAAACAGCACAAAAGAATCTATCTTGAAGTTCAGCAATGGAAAAATTATTTTAAAATATCTCCCGAGCATTGGGGTAGGCTGAAAAAAATTATATAACACAATAAAATATTACACAACCAGCACCAAATAACATCTTAAAAATTATATTTTGCTCTTACAAAACTGGATCCGCTATATGATGGGGATGCTGAAAAAGTGGTCTGCATTGCTCACTTGCATGTAATAATTGCAGTGGAACGGATTGGGATAACGCACCACAACCTGAAGAAGATGAAGTCACCAAAGGTCCATATCAGATTGAAAATTAAATACATTTGTTTTTGTATGAATTCTTAAATTATTCCTATACGGGCGTATCTCCGGACTGAATTGGAATATCGCTTTGAAATTTGGGTCGAGTGGGTTTCCTAACATTCTAATTAATTTTCGAACTTCCGGTTGTACCAGAAGTACACATCAACTTTGTGATTTTACATGAAACCACCCCATTTTTTTACGTTTCTGGATTATTTATCAATATTAATGGTGTTTGATAATACAACCCAATCTTGATTCTCAACTGTTATTGAGTTATTATTTTTTTTAATTTCTTGCATTTACACCTCCCTTTATTGTGGTTATCTACAAAACTAAATGATATAATTTAATGATTTTTTCACTTCTGAACATTTTAAAGGGTTATCAAGTAGTCAGAACAGTTTTTGAAAAAAAAATAAAAATTAAGTCAAAAGCATCTCCAAAATATCACAAATTAAAAAATAAAAAAACCTAAATTTTAAAATCAATTTGCCTTCCAAGAAACAGAACACAATTTCAATTTGAAATTATTGTTAGAAATTTCGCTGACGCTTTCAATACATTGATTTGAATACATTGTTGCAATTAGTGAAATTAAAATATGGAAATTTCAGTTAAGGGATAGGTCGAAAAAGATCACCCTGTACATTTAAAAAAATTCAAATGTACTTAAATATATAAATTATATAGCTATCATATTTAAATATGAAATAAATTTTTTTTGACAATTTTAATATAGGTAATTTAAAGCTTTCATTAATTAATTATAAAATAAAAAAGAGAAATTTTTTAACCCTTTACTATTAAAAAATTAATATCTAAATGCTGTGAAAAAATTAATTTGTGACAAACTGTGTTAATATTGTTTAAATAATATAAATATTTAATTCCGGGCATTGAACTGTTTCTGATTTCCAATTATGTAGACCTGAATACACGTTTTAAAAATAATCAGCAAAATCCGACCTGAGGATTAAGAAGTAAAAACCTTCATTGATTGACTCGACTAAGGATAATATAGATTTTTTTAAACTCGATTGTGCAAAGATAATAACGGACAACATTTTGAGCACCTAGAGTAAAAAATATTTTTTGTATTTAGTGTTTCAGTAAATCTTTTATTTTAATTTCATTCCTTCGATATAAAAATGTATTCCTTAGTGTAATGGGTTTTCATTATTTTTTTCAAATGTTTTTTATTTATTAAATAATTCCTTTTACCTTCTTTTGTTTTGTTTCCACCGCCTGCCTAACTAAATATTTTTGTTACAGTAGGTAGTAACAATGTTCATTACTATGCAATAATTATCGATACTAATTTTAATGAAGAAAGCAAAATGGGATAGGTACAGCAATTGTAATGGCCGAAAAAGATAAATAAGTATTTCTTAAGTAGGTCAAATAAAAAAATGGAGTACCTATCTTAGTTTTTATAATATCGTTGGTTGTTTAGAAATTTTTTCTTTTAAATAAGATCTAGTTAGTCTGTTCAGCTACTGATTATGCCCAAAAATATATGAGACACAAAGTTGCGTACCAGAAGTCTTTCGATATCACGGCATACTAAGCATCAATATCTGCCAAGGTTCATATCATGGCCAGCTATGCTTAATACAATAAAATGATTATTAACTGTCAGTTTAAAAACAAATGCCATGGTGCGATACATGGTTGAAAAGAGAATTTAAAGACGAATCAGATGGGCAAAAAAAATATACGAGGTACCATTTAAAATAACAAAGTTTGCGTCACTTCCGCTTAAACCGGAAGTTTAAGGAAATGTTTGATATGCAAGTTACAGAGCGTTACATGTCTCCTGTGTCACCCGGTATATATATATATATATATATATATATATATATATATATATATATATATATATATATATATATATATATATATATATATATATATATATATATATATATATATATATATATATATATATATATATATATATATATATATATATATATATATATATATATATATATATATATATATATATATATATATATATATATATATATATATATATATATATATATATATATATATATATATATATATATATATATATATATATATATATATATATATATATATATATATATATATATATATATATATATATATATATATATATATATATATATATATATATATATATATATATATATATATATATATATATATATATATATATATATATATATATATATATAAACCATGTGGCTGCTTTTCCCCATTATTTTCCAATTTTTCCATGCTGGACAGGAAAAAAGAATTTCTTACCTTTTAGCATGATAGACAGTGAGTTAAGCTACACACACAAAACAAAACCTTTTCTAACTGGTTTACTAGTACTAAAGTTAACCTTGAACTTATATCTTGAATATCTCTTAAAATTAAAAAATATATATTATTAAACGTATGAAATCTTATAGGAATAAAAATATTGAAGCACATATTTAAATTAAAAGTTTAGTTAATTGTAAACATCGTATGCCTATACATAGTCATGTTTTTACGTACCTAATATTACACGGATTTAATTAATTATACTTAGACATGTAAGTTATATTTCTTATTTGTACAATTAGCACTAGTTTCTACTTTCATTTATCATTGGTTCCTGTTTTATTATACCTACGTCACGGTTTTTGTGGTAGTTATTACTAATCTAGCATCGTATTCAAAAATATTGCCTTAATTATTTAATTGGGAAAATATTATAGTTTCTATCAATATATCTAAAATAAACAATAAATTACAATTATTAGGACAAATTACTAAGAATTATCTTATAAAGAAATTTTTACTTATGAAAATAAAATCAGTGAGGAGTTCTGAAGATAATGACAATTAATCATGTGCTTTCATTGATAGTCTATGCAATAAAATTCATTACTATTACTAGGTATATCTACCTTATCTTTTATTACTTTCCGGATCTATTCTATTTTTTCAGTGCAATAAAAACTATGCATGCGATCTACTGGACGTACTATGAACCCCTATTATAAACATGTCATGTTTAAAAATCGCTGTCATGAACGTACAGTGGTGTTTTGTCGTCTGGCACGAACTGGATACCTGGCTTTGGAAACAATCGGGAACCGAGGAAGAACTCCGCGTCACGACGCGTGAAATACTAGAAGCGTCGTGAGCGTCTTTACAGTTATATACGCGCCGTTTTCATCTGTTAGGTAGGCTATGAACAATGCGCGCGCCCGCACGGCCCTATTCACTTTGAGGTTTGAAAGCTATTATTCTTTTTTTTTAGAATAAAAGCTCTTTTTTAGGAGTTTCTGTTTGGTAAGGGAGCAGGAACATACCTGGGTTAACAGCGTTAACAGCAATAAACAGTTATATTTTCAATAATGTGCATGGAATCATACATTATACTGTGTTGATATCACTTTTAATAAATATGTTAGTAGGTACGTTTTAAAAAATACTGCCAGCATTTAGTCTTACGCATTTGCCATGTTACTAAACATTGTAAATGCACAGAATTAATTTAATAAAGTAAATAAATTAATTAACTTACATTATTGTTCAAGTGTTCATCTTGATGTACGGGTACCTACCTACACTTAAAAAAATGTATACAGTGTGCTCCACTTTTCATGAAGCTATACCCTCGCTCATCTGATATATCCGAATATATTGAAATTTTGGTAATGAATAGAAGTAACAGTCAAATGTGGCCTACATTTGATTTTAGCCATAGGCGTCCGATTCTAGGATGAAAAAAGGGGGGCCAATTGAAAAAAAAGTATTAGCGATTTTTTAAGAAAAAAACTAGTAGGATATTCTTAAACCACACCTTTAGAAACCCCTTTGCACAAGATTACATCGTGTACAAACGATTAAAATGCAATTTTTTGTCAAAAATGTCGACCTCGCATGTAATTTCATCTTATATCTTAGATGCCTGCTGATAATAAAATGCTATAATAAATCGATTACGTTAGACATTTTAGATGTTTATAATATATTAGTTCAACATATTAGGGTTAGTTAACATATTAGTGTTCATAGGGTTTCTTGACTGTTCGTCTCTATGCGATACTAATAGAACAGTCTAGCCACCTTATAAATAAATTGAAACTGTCATTTTGACCGTCAAATATGCATTAAAAATGAAATCTACGTACAGCGTAATGATGATCGAAGTGCCCAGTCCAGCTTCATCATGGTGTCGTCAGAGGAAATCGCATCAGTGTCGTAGGTAGGGAAAGTGTTTTCGAATTGACTCTCCACAAAGGTCACAATACCCCCTCCAATATCCATATTTCGTATTTCGAATAACGTATAACTTTTTTCTAAATATTTCATTGAACTTTGTTTATCGATGATTTAATATCCCATGTCCTATTATTATAAGCTATAGTAGGTTATCTCAGGGTAGAATAAGTTTTTATGAAAATTATTAATGCACCACCACATATTAAGATAGAATTTGAGAAAGTTATAACATTATTAATAATGGATTTTTGATATCTTCCATTAAAATACTAAAATTTGTAATATTAAATTAAATAATTCAGCCTATTTTGAACCTCCTCTGAGGTGAGTGATCTCCATGCTTTAATTTACTTTCATAAATATAAAAGTACAATAACTGTGAAAAGAAAATACAATTTTTTTAGGTTTTATATTCTTAATATTTTGGTGGTATTGTATCTGGAATGGTCATGGTGCCTTTCCAGGCAGGTGTATTAATTAAACGATATCTAAAAGCACATATTTACTATGAACCAGAAGATAACATAATTATCATAAATGTATGCAGTTCCACCAAGTGAAAGCTTCAAACGACGTGTGTGCTGATAGCATAACACACATGCATTACAAATATATTTAATTATTTAAAAGTTCATGCCTACCTACTCAACAGACCTTTAAAATTATATACCTAATACCTAGTGTGATAATATCACAGTCTTCTGTGATAATGCTTCTACCTACCATAACCTAGAATACCTACACACTTTCCACGCATATATAGAAATAGAATCATAGAAACCGCTGCACTTATTTCTGGTCATTACACCGGAACGGAACTATGATTGCATTCAAGGATAACAGATATTGGGTTATCAGCAGAAATTGAAATATGTACGTAGACCATTAAGTACCTATCGAGTATTATTTGAACGCATTGGTCCACAGTGAAAATTGAACTACCCAACGGGTAGGGCTTTTGCAGTTTGTGAGTTCCATCCCCCAACTTCGCCTCATGTTGCAACCCTGCTTTTGACTGTTGTCGGTAAATGATGGGTAGGTAAATGTCAAAATGCCAGTCAGATCGGATGTAGACGAAGTTTAATTTAGTTTTACAAGCATGTTTTAAGTGAAAAATCTAGTTTACGTAAGTGTTAAACAATGTTCCTGGACGAGCTTTTGAAGATAACCTATTTAATTAGTTAATGTGTTTAGAAATCGATTTCTCTTTCTTCATTTAATATTAGTGAAATATTTATATCAAGACCATGTCTGGCGTTTTCGGATATAGTCGTGAGGCTGTGCGAGTTAAAGTTAGGGTGAGTTTTTGTAATATACCGAAATACTGTCTGTTTCTCATGATTGATTTTTCCATTTTAGAAATGTGAAGGCAATCAGCCTCCGGAGATGCGAAAATTTAGCGTTGATCCACAGATAACGTCTTTTGAAGTTTTACAGAGTATTTTAGCTAAAGCTTTTGATTTAAAAGGGGACTTTACAGTTTGTTATCGAGTATATGATGTTAACGGGTACGAAACGTTCATGCCCCTGCTCTCAGACTGGGACTTGGATGCAGCATTTTTAAAGTAATAAAATGCTATCCTAATTAAAATACCTACTTCCATGATTGCATTTTTAGAGCACACAATACCTCCCTCGCCACAAATTCAGAACCCTGTTTATGTTTAAGGGTTGATTTAAAACCGTTTGAGGAGTGTTCTGATGATTGGGAAATAAAACAGAATGTTCCCATCATCACACAAATTCGAACGGTTACAAGTCAAGAAGCTAAACCTTCACCAAGGCTGCATGGAATTTTCAATCAGGTAACTACCTACCTAGTTATGTGTAACAGTAATTAATTATAATGTTTTAAATAGGCCAAACAAATAACCTTACTTACCTACTATAATATTCCTGTAGCGTTATCTGATATGTAAAGTAATGTGTGGCATTATATATAATCACATATAATTCTTTTAGTTCATGAATACGACAGTAACGACTTGAATATTTGGTATACCTAAGTAAAAATGTATGTCGTCTCAAATTTTGTTAAAATGTTGATAGTTTTATATTAATTACTTATGTCTAAACAATTCGAGAATCATTATTGTTGTAGATGGGGAAAACCCTTAATATGGTGC
>CAXKVY010004451.1:0-39046 GCA_964058915.1 Tetropium fuscum | reverse complement strand
ATGCAATGGAGAGATGACACCTCGAAAATAAATCGAAGTTATACAACAAAAAGTAAATCATATTATATTATAGTGTTTAGAATTCGAAATTAGATCAAGTGAAGTTCAAATTGTAAGAGTATTATGTAAAATTAAATAAATTAAATAATTGGCATGAATCTGATTGATCCGATTGTATCATGAAAACAAGAAAGAAGGATCGTAACCAGGAAATGTAAATGTTTTTCCATACGGCATATCCGTAGTTACATATAACAATGCGAGGGAGTCTAGCTAAGGCGTTCGATGAGATAACAGCCACGCTTTCATTGTCGTGGTTTTTGCTTTATGCATTGGCCTCTATTTATTATAAATACTTTAGCCGGCTGTATCGTTATTAATTCTACGTTGTTCTTAGACTAACCATTCTTTTGGTTTTTTGTCCTCGACCTATGGCCCTGGATTTTAGATGGATTTGTGGGTTTATTAGTTTTTTAGTTAGCGTATTAGTGTTACAAAAGCTGGGGCTAATAAGCGTTGGTACATATTTCTTATAACTACATTAGTGGGTTGGGTCTTTTATGTTATTGATATTTTATTACTATTTTGTCTGATGCCCCTTTTAGTGGACTTTTATTATGTTTTATTTTTTTGTTATTTTCTTGCATATTGTTATTTTTATGTTTTATTGTCTTTTCAGTGTTTTCAATTTTTTCAACTTTCATTTTGTTAGTTAATATGGGGGTTGGACGCTGTTTTTATGGGGTATAGATATAATTTAAAGATGGATAATTGGGTGGGTTTCCAAATTTGGGAATCATTGCTTCGTGTATGGTTGTGTTAGTGTGTGTGTGTGTTTAATCTGTGTAAAAATTATGGTATGGTTATTGTTTCTATGATGGTATGACCTCGATTTAGGTTGGTGGTTATGTGTTCACAGATGCAAAACAGCTGTTAGTCGGTTGAGTGGCTGGGCTGGAATTCGTATTGAAATTCGCCGCTCATGACGTTATTTGTCACTGCGAATTCCAATACTCGGGATTGGATAAGTGTGTCAAAAAGCTTGCTTACGGACGCTAAGAGGTCAATAGGTCTATAGCAAGCTGGATTAGTAAATGACTTATTTAGTTTATATATTGGGACGACCTTGGCTGTTTTCCAATATGTGGGATAATGGGTGAGTCTCATGCAGGAATTGAGCAGGTTAACCAGGAACATTACTGCAAGGTGGGGTAAGTGTTTTATGGCAAAATTAGGAATATTGTGAAGACCGGGTGCTTTTCTTTTATTGAGCGCTTTGATAATTCCGTATAGTTGTTATGGCGTCAGCCACGCTTATAATTTTACGAAGAAAGATCGTAACCAGGAAATACAAATGTTTTTCCATACGGCATATCCGTATTTACATATAACAATGCGAGAACAATGCGAGTCTAGCTAAGGCGTTCGATGAGATAACAGCCACGCTTAGAGTTTTTATAAAAATTTGTTCAATTAATAGTAAAACTAACGTTAAACATATTTTAGTTCGTGAAAATAATTAAGAACACCAGTGAAAAAAGTCTACAAATAGAATTAACTGCAAATTAAGTGTTTTTCGTCGTAAATAGGAAAGGAGAAGTAGAGGCTTGGTAGCCCAGTCGCAGAAGAGTTTGGTTACCAATACAATAGAAAAGGAAACAATTTTCTAAGAAATTTCCGGTAAAAAGCAAATATAAGTGCTGAAGTCGAAATTTAAAGGTTTGACGGCGAAGATATCCCATAATAAAGTTACAGCGATTAATAGCAGCATTCCTGATGTAGTACGGCGACATCCGCTAGATGACACCTGATCCCAGCAGCATCTAGTATTTCGTGGTCTAACCAGTTTTCTAGAAATCGTAAGGTGAATGAATATAAAGCAAAACAGCCTACCACGTTCTCGGGTTTCAAGGACGCCGAGCGGTTGATTATTAATTATACAAGAGAGGCCCTCCTAGAGAGGTCATCCCTAATTATCAGCCGCAAGACTTCTATTATAGGAAGTTAGAGACCTAAAATATTATTATTTTTGTATCATTTATGTACCGCCAAGTGACCATAGTCTTATATATTTATAAGTGACCATAGTTTTATATATTTGTGAATACTGACTTACCCTAGAATGTAATAAGGCCTCACTTTAGCTGTTAGCTAGTACACTGACAATCTAATTCCTTGCCCGCCAAATTACTTTCCGATACTCGATGTGCCCGCAAAAACCGTCTCTTTTTATCTATCTTTTTGTCCGCTTGTGTTTAAAATTAATATAATAGCCAACGATATTAGATTTTCTATTAATAATAATTAAATAACGGTCTTTTGGACAACACTGATATACTTACTCAACATTATTGCTTGCATTGTTTTATTTAAAACTTAATAGGTAGGCTTAAAGAGCGTTAAATTTGCGTGGTCGCGACACGCCAGCCCATAATCATCACACTTTTAGCTAAATGTTCTTACTATTGCTAATGACTTTATATATAGGGTGGTGATCGAAGAGTGATGACCGAATAATCGTTAAATTGGTCAACCTGACCTTTACAATGTATGTCCCATATTGTGTTTGATAAGGATTTTATTATCCCATGTTTTAAGTAATATAAAGTATTATACATATCTCAGGTTAACCTAAGCTTCTAATTTTATTTAGTAATAATGATTCAACCTCAAAGTATATATTCAACATTTTAAAATAAATATATGTACTAGTGGATTTGCAATTCCACTAGTACATATATTTATTTTAAAATGTTGAATATATACTTTGAGGTTGATTCATTATTACTAAATAAAATTAGAAGCTTAGGTTAACCTGAGATATGTATAATACTTTATATTACTTAAAACATGTCTACCAATCTAAACCAATCTATAAAAACCAATCTATATTTTCTTCCAGAATAAATTTAAAGTAATAAAGCAAACATATAGGCAACAATCTTTGAAAAGAAATACCTTCAATAAAAAATTAAATACTCTTGAGCATAAAGTAAAGTTAAAAAGCATACATTACCATGTTACAAGTCTATTTTGAACCCAAATTGAAGTTGTTTTCATACTATAATCAAAACTAAATTAAGAAGAGTTATAAAAGTTATAATTTTGGCCCATTTGATAAAGAGGCTACAAAATAAATAAGAAATTTAAGTATCTTCCACCCAATTAATCTTTTAATATCAACCTATGATTATCTCTCATTATAAATAATTTCAAATTAAACCATCCAAATTTAATATTAAGTGTTACCATACACTACTTAATTCAGTCATAAACAATATTACTCGTACTCATACTCGTTTTTGTCAGAATGTAAATATATGATATGAGCTGACTTCATCTTAAGTGTGAGGCATATCCTTCAAATGGCAATATTCAACTGAAATGCCACCAGATGCCGCCGCAGAACATAATTTAATAAAACTCTTAGAAAAACACGTCCTGATCGAGGAAATTAATACACGAAATTATCGACATAGCGAATTCGTAATTAAAGTTCAGGTCGGATTAGCATTCAGCACATTCTTCATAAGTCATTATTAAAACTCAAACTCCACCGAGCTGACTGCAGTGACTGCGTAATGACATTTAAGGCAATTTGGTTTATCACGTATCACGCGAGGATTTGCGTGTGTCTATTTTAAAAAAAGCAATCAATAAATTTCTAATTAAGAGTTGTTCATATTTGCAGGTATCGAAAGATTACGCCTTGATACATTTCATTCGTTCCTTCTAAACGTATACTAAAATGAAGATAATATGAAGTTATATGAACTAAAATTTACGAAACATTTCTAATGATGGAAATCGAAATCTTATAATATTATGTCGATGGATTAATAAAGATTTGGATCCGGTTGGTTACTCGATTATCACTAAACGTTGTAGATCGTTATGTCTTAAATAAACTATATTGTAGTGCATGATGGCTAGTACTGGAAAAATTTGGCATATTAAAGTGTCTTAATGCTGACCTGGGTAATCTGCATTATGCTTACAATTCTCTAAATATCCCCCAAACTATGAACTAACTAACGATTTATTGTTACATCTGGTGTACCACAGAGACCTGGAACTTCTTCCCTTTGATATACTTATAGATATTTATGTAGTTCACGTTTTTGGAAATGATGCTGTTAGCTATGTGGACGGTCACTTAAGTATTGCAATGGACAATATTGGATAACCTATATTTCGGATACAAATAATCGTTTAAGGCTGGGATTTTGTAGAGTAAAAGGCAAATAGATGCATTTATTTTGGTTAACTATAAATAATTAAAAAGCTACGTAAGATCTGATAATCAAATTAGTTACATGTACTAGCTATTATTGTAGTGATGATTATAATATATATAAGTTTTTTTGTCCCAAAATTTCCTTATGAGCCTGTTCTGTGGTCTTGCACTGAAAATTATGTAATTTTAACAATAAAAATGCATATTTTCAGTGCAAGACCACATAACAGGCTTATAGGAAAACTTTGGGACAAAAAACTTATATTATAATTATCACTATAATAATAGCTAGTGTATGCAACAAAATTTGATTATCAGATCTTATGTAGCTTTTCAATTATTTTTACTTAACCAAAATAAATGCATCAATGAGAGTGAGACGCAACACAATCACATAATCTCAACCTTAATAGTTGCAGTATATGATAAAACCAAATTTGTGTACAAAATGGTGAATGCGCCAATGTAAACGAGTTGCTTTGATAGTTGCGACCGACAAACCAAGGCTTGTGTAAAAAATGGTGCATGCGCCAATGTAAGTGCGTTTAAGCGTCCCGTTAACTGGATAAAAATGGGTTCATATTACAAAATGGGTTAATATTACAAACAGAAAAACATTCTTATGAAAAGTAAATAGGTGCAGATAATAATAATGTTCAGGGTCTATAAGAAAGCGGTCACACATGTTACTAAGATGGGATTACTTTCTAATTTTTTTGGTTTTTCTCAATTTTCTTATAGCAAATAAACATCAACATACATGTAGACCATTTTAAATTAGACAATTCAACGGTTAAAATTAGATTTTTGAATTATAAATCATTTTTGTTAATCTTCGAGTCGGTACCAACCGGTTTATTTGTAATTATGGTGTTGCTTTAGGCAGTTCTATTCAATTGTAAGTGAACACGTTAGTTAACCTTAGCTGGCACCTACTCCAAAAATAACAATAATTGTATATTATTGGCTTAAAAAATTGATCGTATTCTAAGTAGTCTGAAATAGTTATTTAACGAACTAGTGTATTAATGATAGCGATTAATAATCGAGATATTTTAACGCGCGAGCGTAGCGGGCGCCTTAATTTTTGAGATTATTAATCGCGTTTTAATATACGAGTTAGTTACAAAATTTTTCCGACGACTGTACTTTGAATAAAGTGGAGAAAATCTTATTTTAAATTTTTATTTAAGAAAACTAAGTACAAATTATTCATTAATTATTATAAAGTATCACAAATCTGGGTTTGTATAGATAAATGATCAGTTTTATGATAAGTATTCTGAATATAAATTTACGTTTATTTCGTTATCTTGGAAGATTGTTTTGGCGCTGGTAGAAGTAGTATCAGGAGTTTTTATGAGTTTCACAGAAGATTTTTTTAGCTATGTCAACTTTATTTTGTAGTGAATTTTCAATATATCTTTCTGCAACAGCAGTGGATTTCCAACCACCCAGTCGTTAAATGGCTGAAAAGTCAAGTCTGCACCATTGCCAGAAAGGATGGAGACAGAAGAAGGTTTTTTACAAAATTATATTTCAAATATTAACCGTGACATTACTGAGAGTGACAGATTAATGACACGGCATCTTGATTTGGAAATTTTAATTTATGCCTATGTTTCACTAAAATCATGCATTAATAGGGGTCATTAATAAACGATTTTGTATACATTAATTAACCTCGTTAATACACGGTCGACGGAAAATATATTTTTAATTCTGTTTAAATACACACAATATATTGTGATATATGTTTGTTAGTCGTATGTGTGTTAGTCATATGTGATGTTTGAGTATGACAGATGCATCATATGTGAGAATAAATAAAAGATTGATTAAAAATAAAGGATATATTCAAGTAAGTTGAAGTAAATGAATATCGTAATTATTTTTTACGTTTTAATGCATTTTTTAAATAGATTTTTTTAAGTCGGTTTTGTTTTTTTGTTAAAAATATTTAATTTCTTACTTTACAGTGAATATTGCGTTCTGTATGTGACTTTTTATCATGTATGTAAGGTTTATCAAATACGATTAGGGGTAGGCCTACTAAACGCGCTGCCTATATGAAGCAGCGCGGTTTATATTAGAAGAGCGAATAAAGATAAAAGCGGTTATCTCATACTAGGAAATCTACATCCAAGGCAATTTTAAAAGAGACTAGTAAAATGCGTGAAAAGAGGCTTTCCAAAATGCGGGCTTATAGTAAAAAAGTACTAAACAGTGAAAACATCGAAAGACTTAACCACCGTCTCTGATTAATTCGCGATCATCTTTCCAATGAAACGCAAAATCGCAAGCAAACAACGTCAAATATTACTCCGTTAGTCCAAATAATTCTATAATAGCTGAAAATTCTATTCCAGAGGAGAGTGGTGTTTCCTCAGAAACTTTCTCGAACTATTACTGCGTTTTAAATGATAATAAGGCAATATTACGTAGATCATTTCACTAAGGTGACCTGCGATTCAATTCATCTAGGGCAAACTATGTACTGGGAGAGCAGCTGTTGCTTGCGCAGCATGCAGTATATTCGATCCAAACGCGTGGTCCAGGTGTGATATCGATTATATTGTAATCATTGGTGATAAGTATTGTCATAAACATACCAATATCTCAATCACTAAATATTTTTTCTTTAATTTTCAAATATTTAATTTCCCGGTATATCTTCCAAATCCAAGGACCAATGCCATTAAAACTAAAATGGGACCCTCTTGAAAAGATCCCATTTTCAACAAAAAAAGAATTTTTAAAAATGGTTTATAAATGACGGAGTTCTGAGGTAACAAACATAAAAATATACATACAATCTGCAAGCAAAAGTTGTTCAGATGTATCCACATCGAGAACAGGCAAATTCTCTATGATTTATTTCAAATTTTTGCATGTTTCGCAGTTTTCGTATGACCTTAAACACTTAGACATAAAATGTAATAGAAAACAAAACAACAAAAAATTACTTCTCGTGCTACGACTGCAGCTTCAGTTCTTCTTAGCATACCTTCACTAAGGTGTCGCATGTCACTTTGGTCAATTGCGTCCCATTCTTGCACTACTACATCGCTTAGCTCTTGCAAGTTTGCAGGTGCAGAAATTCAGGATCGTAGGTACTCCTCTTCCTATCATATCCCAGAGATGCTCAATAGGATTGATATCGAGACTCTTTGTAGGCCAAATCAAGCGATTGATTTTTACGTCATCCACGTAGTCTTGAACGATTTGAGCCACATGAGGACGGTATTAACATGAAATTATCACCTAATATTGGGGCAAAAGATACAACATGGAGTTCCAAGATTTCTTGAAGGTACGTGTCTGCAGTCATTACTCCACCATTTACCATCACTAATTATGTGCGAGCTTCCATGCTAATGCCTCCAATCATATTTTTGGCACAATATTACAATACGCAACCTCTCTCCAGGACTATGCCATACTCTTTGACAGCCATCCGGAGATGTCATGCAAAACCTGGGGTCACCGGTGTTCAGGATTCCAGTTTTGATGCTTAACCAAATGTAATGACTCGATGTTCTCTGGCGAATTGCAGAGCAAGTTCATTTGTGCCGGAAAACATGTACCAAAAAAAACTTTGATCCCAAATATTATTAAATGTATCACTCAATATTATTCTTAAATATTAAATCATTAAATTTTATTCAAAAAGTGAATACATATTTAAGGGTTTCAAGAGACGCAGAATTTATTATAATGATGGCACTTCTTTCCATAAATCGCTAGAGAAAAGCCTTTTCGCTCCATCCGTGAACACCCTCTATATGTCACATTAATATTTTAAATATGAGGTAGAAATATATATCTTCCTGTCTTCGTATAGGAGGTACTCTAATTTGATGTACCTAATCGTTGATCAAAAGAAATCGTCTTTACCTTTATTGTCTTTACCGTTGATTGAAAAACTTACATCCTTCAATCAACGGTATTACTTAGTGATGACGACATAATCCAAACAAAACTACTTATAACTCCCTTGAGTAAGAAAAAGTCGCAACAACTTTATATCAAACTATTTACCAAGTTATAAAGGAAACACGGAAGTGTGATATGGACGTCACTGTACGAAAAATATCGTGGGGTATCTTAAATAAACTTATAATAAATGATAGTTGTTTATACTGTTTATGGGTTCGATAGGACAGAGTTGGGAGATAACGCCGGGGTAATCAACGTAAAGCGTTACCTTTAGTAGAAAATTGAATTTAATATCGGCTGTGAGCATGAACATTTCAGTAACGATGCTACTAACAATATTTCATGAAAAAGGTGAAAGCCCCGTCGTGTGTACGTCAATATTTGTTTTGCTTTCCAGTTAAATTCGATTGTCGAGTTTATTTTTTGCTGAACATCTGTTGGCTTCCATGGCTATGAAATATTCGCCGTATTTGCCATCGTTTGCTTATCAAAATTAGACGTTTTTTCTCATTTTCACACAAAATAATTTTGTTCACGTTTATATGGAACAGGAAACTGTTAGCTAAATTAATGACTTGCAGCAAATAGAATAATAAAAATCAACTGATTCATTATACCACTAAACTTATAGTAACAGATTCTATTTGTTAACCACAATTAAAATAAAGTCGTAGGGGAAGATGTTGTAGGGAATGTAATTAGCTTTAATTTAAGCACAGAACGATGTCTTTAAGCTTGCAATTTTTCATTCCATAGCCTTCTAGATACATGAGTGTGATGCAACAATTGTATTTTTTTTTAATCCATGTTAGTGAACTTACACTCGACTTAAGAAACCCCACAAACAACACGTCTAATAAGTTTGCGTATTTACAGGTAATAATAGTAAAAAAGTAATGTTAAGTGAATATAGCTACTTATGGACTTAATAAATTGATGTAAAACGGCTTCGGAAAGTGGCCTAATGCTATGACCCTCAGTCAACACTAGGAATCAAAATAGCGCCGTGTCTAGAGAACACAGAAAAGGCGAAAATAGAAAATGGCCTCGTGGTATCAAAAAAAAATCACTTACCTCATTTTAAATCGTTCAATCCGATATATAGTCGATTATGTGTTAATTACGAAACTACAGCAGCACATGACAGATATTTCCTTAAAAGATCCCAAGTATTTGGAGGTAACTACGTACTTTTTTAATAAGGAAACACTTTGATAAATTTGAAACTATTTCGTAGTGTCTACTCACGACGTTTGACAAGAAAGAAAAGGCCAATGGGCTCGTCTCGCATGAGGAACACGAAGTCTCAAAACAGGTCACCTGTCATAAATCTGATTACCTAGCCTAAGCGCTAACCATACCGTGTGCGTTAAGAACGGTCAATAATGTTCTGTGAAAGAAAACAGAATAATACAATACAAATGTGCCGCAAAGAAACTCGCAATATACATGCCATGAGATCATCCAATCATGAATGTTAGAGGGAGAGCTTCTCATAATAGGTTTATTCAGAATTATGTATCTACAACAAACTTCTGATATGTAATTGTCAATTGACTAAAGGGAACGTAACAAAATTAAGGCCAAAAGAAAATTGGCGCCCGAAGATTTACCACTTTCCCCTACAGGGAGATCGAGTGAAGATACAAGGGGAGTTCGGCCGAGAATTCCAGTAGTAACGCAACTTATAGGAATAATGTCTTATATGAAATAATACACCGCTTAGGTCCTTAATAGTTGTTATGTTACATTTCGTGGCCGTGGGGTTTTCAGAGCCAACTTTATATTCAAGGCTCATTATTTGTAGTTTGCCTTTATAAGATTCATAAGTTCCGTTAGTTTACTAATTTAATCTATTTTGTACTTCTATAATAACAGAGTTAGTTATATATACTCAGTTACAGAAGTTGATTGTCCATTTTTATATCAAATAGTAGCCCAAGTGAACTCAGCTAGTAATCGTTCAGAACAAGAATCAATAGAAAATGTTCTCAATACATTGATGAATAGCTATGTGGGCGATACATTTTCTATGGCACCTAAGCAATTTTAATAGAACGCAGTTTACTTGGAACTATTATATGGCAAAAACGAGGTCTGCAGTCTCTTCACGTAATTAAGGAATCGATCACTCGAATGAACGGAATTTGTTAGTTTCTGGAACATCAATATATTTAACCGATAGTCCCCGTCCTTGTTTGATTAAACAATAGGGAGTGGTGGAGATAAGGATGGAGCATTTGATTGAAATAGTTGGGACGTTCTGATATGACGCAGACTTTTCCGGGACGAGGACAGAAGCTGCACAGCTAATAAGCCATCCTACACCGAGAAAACCACACTTAAAAAAAGTAAAAGTCGATTCTCAAATGCAAGCTGCTCGTATGAAACTGGATTAACAGCAAATTAAATATCATAATTATGCATTAATACGAGAAGCTCAAATTGTAACATTATTTAAACAAAGGGTGGTAATTTGGTAATTTATGAAATAAATCCACCATATCTTTCACAGGGTGTCTAAAAAATATGTTACTAGTGACAACTTTGAAAAATAACCATGTCACTTTTATTATTCTACCTTTCCTCCTATGTTCTAGAATGATGTTGGCTCTTTGTAACTTCGTTCTTAATATCAATGACAAATTTTGATAATTCCCTAAATAAATAAATTACCTGTCTTCCCAGACAGGTCTGGTGACAACTCAAACAATTCTTAAACAACAACGATCCACGACCCATTCCTATGTTATAAGCAACTTATATAATCGGTACTGATTATATTTACAGAAAACATCTACTCATGGGGCTAATAATGCAATGAAAGGTACCTGTAAATCCGATTTGGTAGCTACGGTCATCCATAAAAATTAGTTTCGAAATCTTTGGTTCTCATGAGTACACCGTTGGTAAAAGAAAGGATAAATGAACAAAGGCAGCCCAATTAGTCTATGCCGACTAAGCAGTTTAGTATGTAGTTTAACCCAATAGGGCTAGAGGCCGCCGCTGTAGGTGCCTGCTTTGCAGGACGCTACCTATCATTAGGCATTTCTGATGTCTGATGGGTAGTAGCAAAGGTCGCTAGAGGAATCTCGTTATCTCTCGTTTACATTACGTCATCCAGGCAATTTGCATAATATGCCGCTGAAATGTGTCACTAGGGAGTAAGGATTTATATTTATTTTTAATTTAATAAAAATCCACTTACAACTTAACCTAAAGTTCTTTTTGTGGCATTTACCCAGGGAAAGCAGTTGTTTAAATAAATCCACATTAATAATAGGATTTTGCATATATTAGTAAATAGTTGCCTATATATTATACTTTTTTAAATGCGTCAGAAACTCCCTTTACGAATCATCACGAACCTGATTGCCTAATATGTTGTCAAGTAATTTAATTTTTCTTTTTTTAATAAATACAGAAAAATGTGTACTTGTACGTGTCAACGTACGTGTCAAAATTGTCTGCAACTACGTGAAATGCATTTTCGATTGAAACATAAATTGGCAGTACATGAGGTTAAGGGAGCAAACTGGATCTAGTATGGGCGATACTAAGAAATATGAATATTCACAATTTGTGTACGGAGTAATTTGTACTGTGGAACTACAAAAACAGTAGCGTCCTAACAAGTTTAACTATTATGACCACAAACAGTAAATCCTTAGAATTACGTTCACTCAAATTCGAGTTGGTGGCTTTTAATGTTCAATTTACGATCAACGTTATCGCACCGCTGCCGCCTCTAATGTTTCCGAATACGTATAATAAAATAATGATCTATTATTTCCAGATAATATTAATAAATCCCCTTCTTAAAATGATGTTAGATTTGTAAAACGGCAAAGTACCTATATGTTAAAGAAATATTAATATAACCCACTAATATCCATTATTACTTACAGTAAGAATTATAATAAATAATATATATATATACTCGTATATATATATATATATATATATATATATATATATATATATATATATATATATATATATATATATATATATATATATATATATATATATATATATATATATATATATATACAGTGTGTTAGAAAAGTAACGGATAAATTCAATATTTCTTAAAACTAATTTTCTTCGATTTTTATTTTTAATTCCGCTTATTTTCATGTAATATACAATAAGATGGCGCTCTTGGCGTTCCGGATGTGGCGTCTTGGTTATTTTTTTAAATGGCAACAATATATTTCTCCGATAGATTCTTGTAGACGAGATCTAATATTTATTACGAGCATTTAATACCAGCAAAATATTAATAAGAATACAGTAAATAATAAACAACTTAACTCAAGAAAACTAAGAGTAAAACGTAGTAAGGAACAAAGAACAAAACAAAGAATAGATGAAAAAGAATAGGAACGTAGGTATAAATAAATCTTAATTTAAATTAAATGTTCCACATATAGAATTATAACCAAATACAGAATTTCGAGAGAATTCAGAGACGTTTCTTAAAGACATTTTAAAAAAAGTGATATTTATGCACAAGATGTTATTCATGGTATGGTAATTCCCATAGCTCACAAATATAGGAGTTAACTTCAATTTTTTGGAAGATAATGCATTCCCACAGAACACAAAATGTCAATCGTACCCTAGAAAATAATATTAGGTATTAATCACCTCAGACTACCAGCTATTTCTCACGATCTAAACGTAATTGAACATACCTGGGATATGCTGAAATGGATAATTAGATGGGGAATTGATGATGAGATAGGGAACATATACAATCTAAAAAAACTAAATAAAAAATATGGGTGTTTTTAAATTATTCGAAATTTAATTCAGAGGGCAAAAAGTAATATCCTTTTCGTTGCGCTGTATATGTATTCAATGTAGGTATATTTTATTATGTAACTTGTTTAATGTCTTGTCGATCGTATCAAGAAAATCCATCTGCATATACAAGAATTACTCTACCCTGTCCTGATGCAAACTTGCCACTGTAGGCCATTCAAATGGGTTCTATTCCCATTTGGGGCCATCCTAGAAATTAGTTTAGCTTGCGTAGGGGAGATAGCAAATGGCAGAGAGCCTATAAGAAATAAAGGCCATAGTTGTTGTCAATAGACATTAAAATGTATGAGGTGCTGTTTTTGATAGATTTTTTCAACAAAAGAAGTAGATCTCTATAAATCGAGGTATAAATTTCACAAATGTAAAGGAATATATATATATATATATATATATATATATATATATATATATATATATATATATATATATATATATATATATATATATATATATATATATATATATATATATATATATATGTATATATATATATATATATATATATATATATATATATATATATATATATATATATATATATATATATATATATATATATGTATATATATATATATATATATATATATATATATATATATATATATATATATATATATATATATATATATATATATATATATTAAGGGGTAATTGATAAACAATTACCTTATCACGGAATACCTATATCAAAATATTCTATCATTCACAGATAAAATAAACAAAATTAAATATAAATTTGAAAACTATATTTTCGTAGGATTATAGCTTAAATTAACTTGACAAAGGTAAGAAGGTCGCTATACTGCCACATAAATTAACCATAATGAATGTCTAAATACACTACTACAAGAGCAGATGTCCAGAGCAGATATTTCATCCTAAAGTAAACTAATTATTTATATTAAGGTCGTAATATATAAAACGATTCCCGTAAATTATTGGGATTAGAAATATAGAGATTTCAACTATTTTAAAATACTAAAACTACAATCAGTTAAAAAAATTATGAAAAATGGATGAATGAAAATGGGAAAAAAAAAATTTTTTTAAAATCTTCAATTCTGGTAACAACTTGCGTGCAAGAGCTGAGACGCTGTTATGATTCAAAATATAAGTGAAGAGCTATACAACACGTAGGATTTCACTGAATTATTGTACTCTATGATGCTAAAACGGCGAAAAATTTAAATTAATCAAGATATAAACGTTTTATAACACTAGCGTAGAAAGACAAAAGCGTAGAACTTAGTTCATTCCCTCCAACAAAAGATGCAGCGAAACAGCACAAAAGAATCTATCTTGAAGTTCAGCAATGGAAAAATTATTTTAAAATATCTCCCGAGCATTGGGGTAGGCTGAAAAAAATTATATAACACAATAAAATATTACACAACCAGCACCAAATAACATCTTAAAAATTATATTTTGCTCTTACAAAACTGGATCCGCTATATGATGGGGATGCTGAAAAAGTGGTCTGCATTGCTCACTTGCATGTAATAATTGCAGTGGAACGGATTGGGATAACGCACCACAACCTGAAGAAGATGAAGTCACCAAAGGTCCATATCAGATTGAAAATTAAATACATTTGTTTTTGTATGAATTCTTAAATTATTCCTATACGGGCGTATCTCCGGACTGAATTGGAATATCGCTTTGAAATTTGGGTCGAGTGGGTTTCCTAACATTCTAATTAATTTTCGAACTTCCGGTTGTACCAGAAGTACACATCAACTTTGTGATTTTACATGAAACCACCCCATTTTTTTACGTTTCTGGATTATTTATCAATATTAATGGTGTTTGATAATACAACCCAATCTTGATTCTCAACTGTTATTGAGTTATTATTTTTTTTAATTTCTTGCATTTACACCTCCCTTTATTGTGGTTATCTACAAAACTAAATGATATAATTTAATGATTTTTTCACTTCTGAACATTTTAAAGGGTTATCAAGTAGTCAGAACAGTTTTTGAAAAAAAAATAAAAATTAAGTCAAAAGCATCTCCAAAATATCACAAATTAAAAAATAAAAAAACCTAAATTTTAAAATCAATTTGCCTTCCAAGAAACAGAACACAATTTCAATTTGAAATTATTGTTAGAAATTTCGCTGACGCTTTCAATACATTGATTTGAATACATTGTTGCAATTAGTGAAATTAAAATATGGAAATTTCAGTTAAGGGATAGGTCGAAAAAGATCACCCTGTACATTTAAAAAAATTCAAATGTACTTAAATATATAAATTATATAGCTATCATATTTAAATATGAAATAAATTTTTTTTGACAATTTTAATATAGGTAATTTAAAGCTTTCATTAATTAATTATAAAATAAAAAAGAGAAATTTTTTAACCCTTTACTATTAAAAAATTAATATCTAAATGCTGTGAAAAAATTAATTTGTGACAAACTGTGTTAATATTGTTTAAATAATATAAATATTTAATTCCGGGCATTGAACTGTTTCTGATTTCCAATTATGTAGACCTGAATACACGTTTTAAAAATAATCAGCAAAATCCGACCTGAGGATTAAGAAGTAAAAACCTTCATTGATTGACTCGACTAAGGATAATATAGATTTTTTTAAACTCGATTGTGCAAAGATAATAACGGACAACATTTTGAGCACCTAGAGTAAAAAATATTTTTTGTATTTAGTGTTTCAGTAAATCTTTTATTTTAATTTCATTCCTTCGATATAAAAATGTATTCCTTAGTGTAATGGGTTTTCATTATTTTTTTCAAATGTTTTTTATTTATTAAATAATTCCTTTTACCTTCTTTTGTTTTGTTTCCACCGCCTGCCTAACTAAATATTTTTGTTACAGTAGGTAGTAACAATGTTCATTACTATGCAATAATTATCGATACTAATTTTAATGAAGAAAGCAAAATGGGATAGGTACAGCAATTGTAATGGCCGAAAAAGATAAATAAGTATTTCTTAAGTAGGTCAAATAAAAAAATGGAGTACCTATCTTAGTTTTTATAATATCGTTGGTTGTTTAGAAATTTTTTCTTTTAAATAAGATCTAGTTAGTCTGTTCAGCTACTGATTATGCCCAAAAATATATGAGACACAAAGTTGCGTACCAGAAGTCTTTCGATATCACGGCATACTAAGCATCAATATCTGCCAAGGTTCATATCATGGCCAGCTATGCTTAATACAATAAAATGATTATTAACTGTCAGTTTAAAAACAAATGCCATGGTGCGATACATGGTTGAAAAGAGAATTTAAAGACGAATCAGATGGGCAAAAAAAATATACGAGGTACCATTTAAAATAACAAAGTTTGCGTCACTTCCGCTTAAACCGGAAGTTTAAGGAAATGTTTGATATGCAAGTTACAGAGCGTTACATGTCTCCTGTGTCACCCGGTATATATATATATATATATATATATATATATATATATATATATATATATATATATATATATATATATATATATATATATATATATATATATATATATATATATATATATATATATATATATATATATATATATATATATATATATATATATATATATATATATATATATATATATATATATATATATATATATATATATATATATATATATATATATATATATATATATATATATATATATATATATATATATATATATATATATATATATATATATATATATATATATATATATATATATATATATATATATATATATATATATATATATATATATATATATATATATATATATATATATATATATATATAAACCATGTGGCTGCTTTTCCCCATTATTTTCCAATTTTTCCATGCTGGACAGGAAAAAAGAATTTCTTACCTTTTAGCATGATAGACAGTGAGTTAAGCTACACACACAAAACAAAACCTTTTCTAACTGGTTTACTAGTACTAAAGTTAACCTTGAACTTATATCTTGAATATCTCTTAAAATTAAAAAATATATATTATTAAACGTATGAAATCTTATAGGAATAAAAATATTGAAGCACATATTTAAATTAAAAGTTTAGTTAATTGTAAACATCGTATGCCTATACATAGTCATGTTTTTACGTACCTAATATTACACGGATTTAATTAATTATACTTAGACATGTAAGTTATATTTCTTATTTGTACAATTAGCACTAGTTTCTACTTTCATTTATCATTGGTTCCTGTTTTATTATACCTACGTCACGGTTTTTGTGGTAGTTATTACTAATCTAGCATCGTATTCAAAAATATTGCCTTAATTATTTAATTGGGAAAATATTATAGTTTCTATCAATATATCTAAAATAAACAATAAATTACAATTATTAGGACAAATTACTAAGAATTATCTTACAAATTACTAAGAATTATCTTATAAAGAAATTTTTACTTATGAAAATAAAATCAGTGAGGAGTTCTGAAGATAATGACAATTAATCATGTGCTTTCATTGATAGTCTATGCAATAAAATTCATTACTATTACTAGGTATATCTACCTTATCTTTTATTACTTTCCGGATCTATTCTATTTTTTCAGTGCAATAAAAACTATGCATGCGATCTACTGGACGTACTATGAACCCCTATTATAAACATGTCATGTTTAAAAATCGCTGTCATGAACGTACAGTGGTGTTTTGTCGTCTGGCACGAACTGGATACCTGGCTTTGGAAACAATCGGGAACCGAGGAAGAACTCCGCGTCACGACGCGTGAAATACTAGAAGCGTCGTGAGCGTCTTTACAGTTATATACGCGCCGTTTTCATCTGTTAGGTAGGCTATGAACAATGCGCGCGCCCGCACGGCCCTATTCACTTTGAGGTTTGAAAGCTATTATTCTTTTTTTTTAGAATAAAAGCTCTTTTTTAGGAGTTTCTGTTTGGTAAGGGAGCAGGAACATACCTGGGTTAACAGCGTTAACAGCAATAAACAGTTATATTTTCAATAATGTGCATGGAATCATACATTATACTGTGTTGATATCACTTTTAATAAATATGTTAGTAGGTACGTTTTAAAAAATACTGCCAGCATTTAGTCTTACGCATTTGCCATGTTACTAAACATTGTAAATGCACAGAATTAATTTAATAAAGTAAATAAATTAATTAACTTACATTATTGTTCAAGTGTTCATCTTGATGTACGGGTACCTACCTACACTTAAAAAAATGTATACAGTGTGCTCCACTTTTCATGAAGCTATACCCTCGCTCATCTGATATATCCGAATATATTGAAATTTTGGTAATGAATAGAAGTAACAGTCAAATGTGGCCTACATTTGATTTTAGCCATAGGCGTCCGATTCTAGGATGAAAAAAGGGGGGCCAATTGAAAAAAAAGTATTAGCGATTTTTTAAGAAAAAAACTAGTAGGATATTCTTAAACCACACCTTTAGAAACCCCTTTGCACAAGATTACATCGTGTACAAACGATTAAAATGCAATTTTTTGTCAAAAATGTCGACCTCGCATGTAATTTCATCTTATATCTTAGATGCCTGCTGATAATAAAATGCTATAATAAATCGATTACGTTAGACATTTTAGATGTTTATAATATATTAGTTCAACATATTAGGGTTAGTTAACATATTAGTGTTCATAGGGTTTCTTGACTGTTCGTCTCTATGCGATACTAATAGAACAGTCTAGCCACCTTATAAATAAATTGAAACTGTCATTTTGACCGTCAAATATGCATTAAAAATGAAATCTACGTACAGCGTAATGATGATCGAAGTGCCCAGTCCAGCTTCATCATGGTGTCGTCAGAGGAAATCGCATCAGTGTCGTAGGTAGGGAAAGTGTTTTCGAATTGACTCTCCACAAAGGTCACAATACCCCCTCCAATATCCATATTTCGTATTTCGAATAACGTATAACTTTTTTCTAAATATTTCATTGAACTTTGTTTATCGATGATTTAATATCCCATGTCCTATTATTATAAGCTATAGTAGGTTATCTCAGGGTAGAATAAGTTTTTATGAAAATTATTAATGCACCACCACATATTAAGATAGAATTTGAGAAAGTTATAACATTATTAATAATGGATTTTTGATATCTTCCATTAAAATACTAAAATTTGTAATATTAAATTAAATAATTCAGCCTATTTTGAACCTCCTCTGAGGTGAGTGATCTCCATGCTTTAATTTACTTTCATAAATATAAAAGTACAATAACTGTGAAAAGAAAATACAATTTTTTTAGGTTTTATATTCTTAATATTTTGGTGGTATTGTATCTGGAATGGTCATGGTGCCTTTCCAGGCAGGTGTATTAATTAAACGATATCTAAAAGCACATATTTACTATGAACCAGAAGATAACATAATTATCATAAATGTATGCAGTTCCACCAAGTGAAAGCTTCAAACGACGTGTGTGCTGATAGCATAACACACATGCATTACAAATATATTTAATTATTTAAAAGTTCATGCCTACCTACTCAACAGACCTTTAAAATTATATACCTAATACCTAGTGTGATAATATCACAGTCTTCTGTGATAATGCTTCTACCTACCATAACCTAGAATACCTACACACTTTCCACGCATATATAGAAATAGAATCATAGAAACCGCTGCACTTATTTCTGGTCATTACACCGGAACGGAACTATGATTGCATTCAAGGATAACAGATATTGGGTTATCAGCAGAAATTGAAATATGTACGTAGACCATTAAGTACCTATCGAGTATTATTTGAACGCATTGGTCCACAGTGAAAATTGAACTACCCAACGGGTAGGGCTTTTGCAGTTTGTGAGTTCCATCCCCCAACTTCGCCTCATGTTGCAACCCTGCTTTTGACTGTTGTCGGTAAATGATGGGTAGGTAAATGTCAAAATGCCAGTCAGATCGGATGTAGACGAAGTTTAATTTAGTTTTACAAGCATGTTTTAAGTGAAAAATCTAGTTTACGTAAGTGTTAAACAATGTTCCTGGACGAGCTTTTGAAGATAACCTATTTAATTAGTTAATGTGTTTAGAAATCGATTTCTCTTTCTTCATTTAATATTAGTGAAATATTTATATCAAGACCATGTCTGGCGTTTTCGGATATAGTCGTGAGGCTGTGCGAGTTAAAGTTAGGGTGAGTTTTTGTAATATACCGAAATACTGTCTGTTTCTCATGATTGATTTTTCCATTTTAGAAATGTGAAGGCAATCAGCCTCCGGAGATGCGAAAATTTAGCGTTGATCCACAGATAACGTCTTTTGAAGTTTTACAGAGTATTTTAGCTAAAGCTTTTGATTTAAAAGGGGACTTTACAGTTTGTTATCGAGTATATGATGTTAACGGGTACGAAACGTTCATGCCCCTGCTCTCAGACTGGGACTTGGATGCAGCATTTTTAAAGTAATAAAATGCTATCCTAATTAAAATACCTACTTCCATGATTGCATTTTTAGAGCACACAATACCTCCCTCGCCACAAATTCAGAACCCTGTTTATGTTTAAGGGTTGATTTAAAACCGTTTGAGGAGTGTTCTGATGATTGGGAAATAAAACAGAATGTTCCCATCATCACACAAATTCGAACGGTTACAAGTCAAGAAGCTAAACCTTCACCAAGGCTGCATGGAATTTTCAATCAGGTAACTACCTACCTAGTTATGTGTAACAGTAATTAATTATAATGTTTTAAATAGGCCAAACAAATAACCTTACTTACCTACTATAATATTCCTGTAGCGTTATCTGATATGTAAAGTAATGTGTGGCATTATATATAATCACATATAATTCTTTTAGTTCATGAATACGACAGTAACGACTTGAATATTTGGTATACCTAAGTAAAAATGTATGTCGTCTCAAATTTTGTTAAAATGTTGATAGTTTTATATTAATTACTTATGTCTAAACAATTCGAGAATCATTATTGTTGTAGATGGGGAAAACCCTTAATATGGTGCAAAGGGCGTTCAATTTTGGTGACGATTGCAATACATCCTTGCAGCCACCCAGGCCACCGTTATCAGATTCGGAATTTAGAAGATTTCTTGACCCAGTTGGTCAGATTGTATACACAAAAGAGCTTAGATCAGTTATTTATTTTGGCGGAATTGACCCAAGTTTACGGTAAATTATATTTGAGTCATTGATAATTAGTGGTACGAGTATGATCTCTTTTAGGAAAGTTGTGTGGAAGCATTTATTAAATGTATACCCGGACGGTATGACAGGGCGGGAACGGATGGATTATATCAAGAAGAAAGCTCTCGAATATGTCGGATTACGAGAAAATTGGAAAATGGCAATTGCTCAAGGTCCAGTTGTCGGGGAATTAGCATATACCACTGGGATGGTTAGGAAGGATGTTTTGAGGACAGACAGGCATCATCCTTTCTATGCTGGAAGTGACGATAACCAAAATATCGCCTCACTATTCAATATCCTCACAACGTAAGTTGATTCATTAACATACCATGTAATGTTACCTTGGATTTAATTGTTTTGTAATCTATTTTTTGCTTTTTCAATCTACCTTGAACTACTCTGACGCCTAGTTTTCATCTTGTTATTAATATTTTTATTTGAAAATCAAAGACCATAAATGTTATGTATAAATTATAATGATCATAAAATTCTGTAGTATTCAATATGATTATTGTCTACAGGGTCTTTACGTATGTTTTGAACCCCCCTTGAACTCCTTTTTTTTATTTTAGAGCAAATTGCCATACGACCTACCTATATGAATATTTTGTATTTTCTTCTGCAGATTGATATATTCAATCTGTAGAAAAAAAATTACAAAAACGTTAAAAACGTTATATTTTATATTTTTAGTAAATAATATAAGTAGGTAAGTATATCTGAAGGTTCCAAATGACCTCCAGTTTTTTCTAGACATAACTGATAACATTTCTTCAAATTATTTTTGCTGTTATTCAGGATATTCGGATTCTCATTTAAATGGATTATTTTGGCAGATATTCTATTTTGTAGTTCGTATACATTTACAGTTCTTTGTTTATATCATTCACATTTTAAATGTCCCCAAAGAAAAGGATCTAGCAATGATAAGTCTGGACTATTTGGAGCCCACCTAATAGTTCCCATCTCCTCTATCCATTCTTGATATTTATCATTTACGTAATTTCGTAGTGCTAGTGCGTTATGGCACGGGGCTCCATCTTGCTGCCATATCAGTCTATTATACTCTAGTATAGGACATTTTTCTAAATGCAGTTCTCTTTCATTAATCAGCAAATTTAAATACCATACTTTATTTAATGAGTATCTATAAAATATGGGGCCTATAATTCGATTATGTCTGAAAATGTCTGATGTCCTGGAAATAGTATGTCTTTAATGTGGTGTGGATTCTCACTATTCCAAAAGTGGCAATTTTTCCTATTAAAAATACCAGCTGACGAAAAATTTGCCTCATCGGTGTATATAATCTTATTAAAAAGAAATGGATCATTATCTCACCCGTTCAACATAAACTGACAGAATTCCATTCTTGAAATATTATGGGTCTTCTGTTATCCTTGTAACCGGTGAACATTTATAAAGCCTTATTTTATGTTTATGCTAAATTTTCCATATTTTTCCATTCGAGAAATTTAAATCCCTGGACACATCAGCAATAGAGAGTCCAATGGATTTTCTTGGAAATACAATAAAACCGTTAACTCATCATTTTCTAAAACTACAGCCTGTTTCTTTCTCTTCAGAGGCTTTGTTTGTGATCATTGTCTATTAACATTACCAGGAATTACACGATAGTCGTATTGAATTTTATATTCTCGTTGAGCATTTTTATTAATTTTTAGATATCAGTATATTTAAAAATGTCATATTTTTTCCATTAAAACCTATTTCGTAACAAATAACAATCTCATAATATTAATAAAACATAATGACAACACAAGGACAAACTTTCTTTCAATAATTTCTAATATCTAGCAAGGCCAACTCTGTCATAAAGCTTAAAACCGTAAAGGTGCATATATATAAGAGCTAAATATTTTGGAATTCACAGAAAACATGTCTATCCAAATATGTAAAAATATACAGGGTGTTCCGTTTAAAAATACATAGCTACAGTGAATATCTCTTTTGTGAAACATTCCATTGTTTTTATATTTAAAATCTGCAGAAAAAAAAATGTTTTTATATATGGCAATTTGCTCTGAAATTAAGAATAATGGAGTTGATAGGGGGTGCAAAATATACGTGAAGACCCACCCGGTACAAGCAGTCACATATTTAATAATCAAATTCTAATTTGTGACTGCTTGTCAACAAAACTAATTTTTTTCAATTTTATATTAAAAGAATAGTACAGGGTAAGTCTCTTAAGATTGACACCCCCCTTAGCTCACTAATCCTTTGCCGATTTAACTCATTCAAAAAAGGAGTGGACGCGGTTTTTGGTGATTTTTTATAATCTGAGCACGGATATTAAAAATCACGTAAGATATACAGGGTGGAAAATAAAACATGATTTTTTTAAATGGAACACCCCGTATATTTTTATACCAAAATAATGTCCTTAATTTTCTGAATAAAAAAATATCTAATTGTTATATAATCACTCCACCTGTTCGTGAGATATTACTAAAAACATCACATTACGGGTGTCAATTATAAAACAAAAAACATATCAAGATACCTCTGGAAACAATGCCATTTATTGAGATAATAAATAAATAATATATAGGTGACAATAACAGTAACGAGTAATAACAATAAACAACATAAGCCTAATAAAAACAAATAAAAGTCAATATTAATACAGTAACACAATAGAGTAACACAATTTTATTTATTTACACGTAACGTAATTAAATATTTTCCACGTAACCACCACCATTCTGAATACACATTTGGCATCGCTTTATAAAATTGCTTCTCACCCTTTGAAATATATCACCATTTTGGTTTAATTCCTCAATTTTTACACGTATGCATTCTTTTAACTCATTCATATTATTAAAAACCCCAGTTTCGTATATATCTTGTTTTATCCTACCCCAGAGAAAAAAATCCATAGGTGTGAAGTCCGGATTTTTAGCGAGACAATGTATAACACCGTGCCTTCCTATCCAAAGGCACGTTTTCTGTTTAGGTATTCGGTGACGTTCCTTGCAGAGTGTGGTGGTACTCCATCCTGCTGCCAAATAACAGATCTGTTGTCCACTAAATTAATATTATCTAAATAATTTTCAACTGGATGTTGAAGAATATCCACATAACGTTGTGCATTTAAGGGCCCATTTATAAATACAGGACCTACAATAGCATCCTTGTGGATGCCACACCACACGTTTACAGTTTGGTATGCTTGTTTTTTTATTTTTTTTACAATATGTGAATTTTCCGCTGCCCAGTA
Organism: Tetropium fuscum; assembly: GCA_964058915.1. Lineage (NCBI taxonomy): Eukaryota > Metazoa > Arthropoda > Insecta > Coleoptera > Cerambycidae > Tetropium > Tetropium fuscum. The sequence goes on along the minus strand of CAXKVY010004451.1, from coordinate 14,657 downwards.
ATGTGCATTTTTTCTGTTAAAAATTCCCACAGTAGAAAAACTGCTTTCGTCAGTCCAAAAGACATGACAGAAACTCATCATCTTCCTCTATTCTATCAAGTATGTCTCTGCAGAAGGTTAACCTGTCTTGAAGGTTGTTGTCGTCTAAATATTGAACGGGCAAAATACTATATGGTTTAAAATTATGTCGATGTAATATTTTTATCACACTTCTTTGTGATGTATCCAATTCTATTGCTGCGGCATAGGATGATTTGGATGGATTTTCAGCAAAATATAATAACGCGTAGAGTTCTGTGTCTTCTCCTGTTTTTGTTCTTCGCCTTTCCCTTTTCTTGTCTCTCAGAGATTCGGTATTCCTAAACTTTGCATAAATGTTTTTAAAACTATTTTTGCAAGGAGGTAGCCTTTCTCGAAATAACCTAACATACTCCCTCCGAGCAAGAGACTTATTCTTGTTGCACTGAATATAAATTTCAAGTAACTCTTTTCGCTCTTCCAATGAATATACAATTTTCAAAATAACTTTCTTCTTTACTAACACTACGTATTTTTTACGCTAATATCTAAGAGAGTGAACTACTATCTCACAAAAACTGGATGACATCTGTCAACAAATAAACAATGCAAATATGCATTGTTTCCAGAGGTATCTTGATGTTCTTATTTTATAATTGACACCCGTAATGTGATAAGTTTTTAGTAATATCTCACGAATAGGTAGAGTGTTTATATAACAATTACACATTTTTGGATTCAGAAAATTAAGGACATTATTTTGGTCTAAAAATATACGGGGTGTTCTGCAGATTTTAAAAAAATCATGTTTTATTTTCCACCCTGTATATTTTACGAGATTTTTAATATCTGTTCTCAGATTATAAAAATTCATCAAAAAACGTGTCTACTCCTTTTTTGAATAAGTTAAATCGGCAAAGGATAAGTGAGATAAAATATAATTATGATAAAATATAATTATGACTACAATACAGTCGGTGTAATAAAAATGGGGTCAAGGGCAAGGGGTGGAAAATTTTATTTTTAATTTCTTAGAAATTTTTATTATTTACAAAGTTCTTTAAAATTACAAACAAATTGTTCAACAATAAGTTGTTTTTATTCACATTTATGTTTCAAATAATATAAAAAAGCCATAATAAAATAAGATACCATTAACTTTTGAAACAAATAGTTAATTAATTAATGAAAAAGGTAATAAAATAATTTAATATTTTGTCATTCCATAATTTGCAGCAATCAAAAGGTGTGAGCGCATTGGCATAGAAATAATAACAAATTTCTAATAAATTAAAAATAAAATTTCCTGCCCCTTGACCTGATTTTTATGCCGCCGACTGTACCTACTTATGGGAAAATTGTTTTAGATATGCCCTGAATCACCCCAAAGTTAGCTACTGCCAAGGGATGAGTGATCTAGCCTCACCTCTACTGGTTACAATGAACGACGAGGCTCATGCTTATATTTGCTTCTGCGCACTGATGCAAAGGCTATCTACCAATTTCATGATAGACGGCATCGCAATGACCCAGAAGTTCACTCATTTAGCTGAGGGGCTCATGTACTACGACCCGGAGTTCTATAATTACTTGAAAATTCACCAGGTGCGCCCCACACTATCACGCAGCCTAAGAGTTCTGTAAGCGAACGTGAAAAACATGTAATCTTGGCAAAATAACTAGCGTTATTATGAGGGATTAGCCAAAAGCACCATTCTGCGCCACTGCATTTGATTTTTTTTAAAAAATAATTTGTTTTTCCCGAATTTTTTTAACTTTAAAGATAAAAGCAAAACCAAATTACGCAGCAGCCTGAAATATGATTCTATCTGCCACAAAAAAAATTGTTTAATCATCCCAATTCTACATATTTTTAATATACTCATTGTTGTTCCAATTGTTTTCTACCAGGAAGTGGGGTATCTACGATAGCATCGTGGGTTGGGTCTAAAGCTATTCAGTATGATTCAACTGCTTCGATATTTTATTCGATTGGTAATACATTTTATATTTTTGTTTACACAGGTAGTTTTAAAGCAAAAACGTTAGAGATGAAAAAGTTTTAGAATAAACCAGGCTATCTGATACGTATTTTTGGATACTTAAAGGTTTATCAAACAAATAAGTTGTAGCAAAAAATAACTTCAGGAATTCTTATTTCAACCCCCTTCCAAGATGCAGAAATTTTCTAAAAATTATTGATAACTTGCACATGCATTATAGACCAGGGTCGATAATTTTTTAAACCAAAAAAAATAATAGTAGGATGAAGCCCTTTGGAAAAGGAAGAGAATATAACAAAAATAAAAGGAAAAATAATTTACGGGCGATCTGAGGTCGGGAAGTGGAAGGGGGTGGGTTTTTAAGGGTAAAAAAACGTTTTATCTCGATTTCTGGCAAAACTACAAGTCCTATGGAAAAAAGTTACATAGCAAAGTTTGGGGAATAAAAAGATCTACAACTTTTGTATTTACACTTTTTTCACATAACCTCAAAATTTATGTGAAAAATTCAAATAATCAAGTTTTCGGTTTTTTATTTTTCTTTTACAAAAAAACTTTTTTTTAAAGAAATTGGTGAAAACTTAATTTTTTATGTCCCTAACACACTGTATTTTATTTATTTAAAATATTTAATTTTTCACCTTATTTTGACTTAATATCGAAAAAGCACACTAATTTTCTATCAAAAATTCTCAAGTCAAAATAACTTTTTTTTAAAACATTTGGTGGGCTTTTTGTTCGTTGAAATCTTTGCTTTCTGATGGTGTAAAAAAATATACCTTACTATGGTAAATGTTCTCAGAAAATGCAAACAAACGAAAAAAAACTCGAATCCGAATTTTTTTTTAGGCATTGTGTACAATTTTGAGCTATTTATTAAAATTTACACTTTAATTCGAGAATCGAATTTAAATCGGAAATCGAGAGAAACCATTTTTTTCCCTTAAAAACTCCCTAAACCCTTTTCCAATGGGTTTCATCCTACTATTATTATTGTTCACTTTTTACCATTTTCAAAGGCTTCAGTCCTGGTCTATTAGTAGAAACGGTATGTAATAATTTGTCTGTTATAGCTTTTTTGGTTTTCTAATTACAGCTCCTATTCCATTTTTTTTTGGAAACTTTGAAGGGCTGTATCCTCAGGGGTGAATATTTTACCAAGGTCATTTTTATGCAGAACGTTTTCTTATTAGCTGTAAATTCACCAGTACCATTGGTGCTACTTATTTTAAAAGCACCCTGTATATTTAAATTTATATTTTTATAGATTTAACTGTTTTAGGCTGACGACTTGCTGTTTTGTTACCGTTGGCTGCTGTTGGAGATGAAACGAGAATTTGCATTTGAGGATTCCCTGAGGATGCTGGAAGTGCTTTGGAGCTCACTACCCGCTGATCCCCCGGAAAAGGAACTGAAACTATTCGACACGCACTTTCAGCAGGCGCCCCTGTCGACGCCACCTATCAGCCCCCTAGTGAAGACTCCGAGGGAGAACCCATACACCAAAGTTTGTGCGCTACGCAGACAAAGCTCATCCATATCCTTAAGTAATTACAACTGTAAGAAGTCGACCCAAGTTAAACGGCAGAACCACAGTCTAGATGATTCGATAAGTAAGTGCAAAAATAACATTTTAGATATTAAATTTAAACATCAAAGCCTAGATGACACAGCTTTGATCCGCAGTAGAAGTAAGAGTAACGAGGCAAGCCCCAAATCCCCTAAAAACTGTAGCTCAATTAAGGATGATTCGTCATCGAAAAGCGACCTTATCCCTGTTACACCTAATTCTCCAAAGTCACCCAAAATGGAACTACGGCCTAGGTCCGTGTCCCCTCTAGAGCAGAAGTCGGATTCTGTAGTATTAAACAATAGAATAAACACCCGTCAGTTGCTTAATAAGAAAAGCGCCAGTTTGTCTTCCAGCATGACGAACCTCATTAGGAATTCCAAAAAATCTGGCCACTTTAAAGACCTTAAAGATAAAATAGCAGCTGCTAAGTTATTTTCTTCCTTAGATCGGCTGGATACCACGCAATCAATAAAAGAAGAAGATGAACGGAAACCCAGGGGAAAGATGGTAAAAAACCTAAATGAGTTTCTAAACTTTGGTAATGTTAATAAAAATAAAATATCTGATATGAATTTTGAGACAGGTAGTGAAAAACCCAAGATAATGCTCACAAAGTCCAGCTTTGATGACTCGGAGAGTTCCAGTATTGATCAAAACTCAAGTAGTGTCGACAAAACTAGGCATTATTCTTCCACGTCTAATAGCTGTGACGACACGTTCGACGAGACCAGCCCAGACGATTCCCAGGAGTATTTTCCCATGACAACATCAGTGACGAGAGAGTTGCGACTTGAACTGGAAAACTTGGATCGTAAGGTTTTCGGTGATAAATATATCGATAGGCTGTCAGAATCGCCGTCTAGTGATGGAAATAGCGAGGCAAAAACAGAGAAAGAAAACGCTACGACTAAAATAGTGTTAGAAGTTAATGATGTACGAGAAATCTACGATAAGAGGAAGAGCGATGATATTTTCATATGGGAGAACCCGCTACACCAAACAAGCCCTAGTGCTGCGCTTAAAAAGGTTCTGAACTACAGTGAGACTCCTGACGAGCAAGCCGATATCGAATATGACGCACCTACAATAGTTAACGAGACTTCTGCGACCAAAACCGTCACGCCTATCAAGATCATAAACCAAACAAGCAACGAAGACCTAAAAGAGCTTGTTAAAACGGAACATAAAAGCGTAACGCAGGATATTTTAGAACCGGCACCCACATTTCCAAAATTCACCAACATCACGTTGAACGGTACCGTGCCAGGGATGACGAATTCCTGCGAGGAAGTGACGGAATCCATAAAGACCTCTTCCCTTCTGCCTGCCCCTAACGAATTCGGGGGCGGCAATCCCTTTTTAATGTTCTTGTGTATAACTTTACTTATGCAGCACAGGGATCACATTATAAGTAAAGCGATGGACTATAACGAAATGGCCATGCACTTCGATAAAATGGTGAGGAAGCACAATGTGATTAGGGTTTTAAATCAGGCTAGGCAAATGTACGCAAGGTATATTAAGCAGCATAGTATAGCCCAGCAGAAAATCGATGCGAGAAATGAGGACTGTTAATATCAAGTTTTTTCCTAATTATTCTGTACTGTGATATTTTTTCTGTATTATCATTTTGTTTTATTTACCATAAATGAAGTGTGCCTACTTTAATCTGTTTATTTTAGCTGTAGCAATGCAGAATATATGAATGCAAACACAATATTTATATGGGAGGTACTAATTTTGGCCAATTTTTGGTACCAACAATCCGGAATTATACCTAAAAAAAAATGATGGTATTTGTTATGAATTATTAAAGCCTCATCTGCGAGGGAACTGTTTCAAACAGGTTCAAAGTTGTGACGCCATAGCCTACAATTTACAAACGACGAGGAGACCAATTCGGTCGGCTACGGGAGATCCCAGTACTCAACTGCTTGATTTCATACTTCATTTGGCCGCTTTCCGGCAACGCCTACCGAATATCGTAGCTTGTGACGTCACAGCTCGTTTCGGGCTCCAATTTTATTGCTGTTTAGATCCTTCCTTCTGATCGCGCGGAATTAGAAATCTTGTTTTGTACACGTTTTATTACGTTTGCAATGTTTCCTAGTATTATTTTCATATATAAAATTTTAGTCATGTTCCCTATTTAGACCAGGGTCGATAATTTTTGAAACCAAAAAAAATAATAGTAGGATCAAACCCATTGGAAAAGGAAGAGAATATAACAAAAATGAAAGGAAAAATAATTTACGGGCGATCTGAGGTCGGGAAGTGGAGGGGTGAGTTTTTAAGGGTAAAAAACGGTTTACCTCGATTCCCGGCAAAACTACAAGTCCTATGGAAAAAAGTTAAATGGCAAAGTTGTAGGTAATATAAAGATCTACAACTTTTGTATTTACACTTTTTCACATAACCTCAAAATTTATGTGAAAAATTCAAATAACCGTTTTCGGTTTGTTTTTCTTTAAAAAAAAAATTTTTTTAAAGGAAATTTGGTGAAAACACCTTTTTATTACCCAAACACACTGTAATTTTTTTGATTTAAAATATTTATTTTTTCACCCAAAATAAGTTAATATCGAAAAAGCACCCTAATTCTCAATCGAAAATTCTCGCGTCAAAATATCTGCTTTTTTAAAAAAGTCGGGCTTTTTGTTCGTTGAAATCTCTACTTTCTGATGGTGTAAAAAAATATGCCTTACTATGACAAATGTTCTCAGAAAATGCAAAGAAACGAAAAAATCGAATCCGAAATTTTTTTTTAATCATTATTATAATTTTGAGCTATTTATTAAAATTTACACTTTAATTACTCGAAAAACTTAAGATTCCATGTTACATTGACAAACAAAAAAGGTACAAGACCATAAAACAAAGTTGATTTATTAAATTCTAATTACATTTATGTCATAAAAAATCTTATAATATATAAATATACATGTAAATCGTACTATTGAATTTACATACTTTATACTGATTACGTTATTCATATTTATTAACATTACACATAAATATTATTCATTATAATATTTTTAAATACTTATCTCAAAAAAAAATCTTGTTATTTATAAATACTTTATCTCGAATTCTAATCACTTATCCATTAGTTTTTATCTCTTTGATGGCATTTCTTCATCATTAGATTCGACAAACCTTCCCGATTCTAGTAGATCCTCGAAATCTTCAAGATCATCACCGTCTTCGTCTCCAATATTATTTCCAGTCTGCATTGGTTCTTCATCCACAATTTCATCTGAATCATTAACTTCCTCGTAGGTTTTTTATTCCACATTGGAGAGCATTTTCAGAACCATGAAAATTTGGTTTTCGGCAGCCACATTTTAAAACTGTTACATCCAGTTTCACAGCTTCGGCAAATAGTATTGAGCAATATTTCCGGAATTAATTCCTTTTCTGTAAATTTGGCGATAGTGCCACGTTGATGTTGCTTCCAGCCCCAATCTGTTGCTGTCAGTTCGTTACCCAGCCAAGTTTGAAGCTGATAATATTTATACCCTGTAACAATATTGTTCTGCTGCACCTTCTGTGGGTGGGAGATTTGCCAATATGAAAGATGATTTAATTTTTGCAAATTGATATTTTCGAATTCTTAATTGATTGAGTGTTATATTATCATTTTTACATTTATAAATAGATTTGATTAATTGTAATCCATTTTTTTCAATATCTTCCATGTTTGCATTTTTTAATAAAAAATATTGGCCAAATTTGACAAATTTTTATCGTCTAATAATGAATTTACGATACTTTTCTTTCCTTTTCCGGCAAATTCAGATGATTTATCGCAACCAGAAAAACAATGCAGAAATGCAACGATATTTTTGATGGATTCATATTTGAATCTATTAGACATGAAAAATTGATCATTTACATTTCCAGAACCTGGCTCGAGAAAATAAATGTCATGATTATTTGAATTTAATTGATTCAAAAGGACCAAAAGATCAATATCTTGACCCCACAACAATGACAGTTTTATTAGTATCTCTGGCAATTCCTATCGAGGTCTTAATTATGTCAGCATCAACATCTTCTTCTGCTTGTTTACAGGAAAAACCTTGTGACTAATCTTTTCATTAACGGTTTTATTATTTTGTCCTTGTTTTTCTCGTTAGATAAAAATTTTTAAAGTTGAAAGTTAGATAAAAATTTTTGGATTCGTGTTTTTTCGTTTCTTTACATTTTCTGAGAATATTTACCATAGTACTGTATATTTTTTTACACCATCAGAAAATAGAGATTTCAACGAACAAAAAGCCCACCGACTTTTTTTAAAAAGCAGATATTTTGACGCGAGAATTTTCGATTGAAACTTTGGTGCTTTTTCGATATTAAGTCAAAATATGGTGAAAAAATAAATATTTTAAATCAAAAAAATTACAGTGTGTTTGGGACATGAAAAGGTAAGTTTTCGCCAAATTCCTTTAAAAAAAATAAAGACCAAAAACTTGGTTATTTGAATTTTTCACATAAATTTTGAGGTTATGTGAAAAATGTGTAAATACAAAAGTTGTAGATCTTTTTATTACCTACAACTTTGCCATTTAACTTTTTTCCATAGGACTTGTAGTTTTGCCGGAAATCTAGATAAACCATTTTTTACCCTTAAAAACTCACCCCCTTCCACTTCCCGACCTCAGATCGCCCGTAAATTATTTTTTCTTTCATTTTTATTATATTATCTTCCTTTTCCAATGGGTTTCATCCTACTATTATTTTTTTTACTTTTTACCATTTTCAGACGCTTCAGCCCTGGTCTAATTATGGAAGCCTGTTTGTACTCTAACACAATATAGGTCACACCTCGGCATTACGATGTATTGTTTTTTTCCCAGTACATTATTTGCCATAACGTCCTTTTCTGTAGCACATAATCATCGATCCAAGGTTTCCACTTGCCAGAACCATTTAATATATTCGTTGTATATATTGTCTGCTAGGAAAATAGACCAAAATCAGTACCTGCTCATCAAATTCCTGTTTTAAAACCAGAATTATATTTATGTTAAAATTATGTTACATTACACGCCGTGAGGGGCAATTTTATTTGTTGGACACTAAACTTATATTTCATAAGGATGCACCAGAAATACGAGTAGTTCTTTGCTGATTTCTAGCAATATGTTTACTCAATTTTAATTACTACACTGTTCTACAACTTAAATGGGCTTCTAGTAACGAACAATAGTCGCATCTGAATACAGAAATCAATATTCTGGCTGCCACTTATGATGATTGATAATCAGATAAGTATAATAATTTAAATTTATAAATAATAGTAAAAAACATGGACCAGAAGAGTACTTATTTATTATCTTGTAATTTTCCTTTTAATTTGTTGATCAGTGTATGTTTTTAGATCATGATTGGTTTATCATTAGAATTATAACACATTTAGCATCATTAGGGTAATTTTATATTTTATTATCGAGTTTTGGTTAAAATATATTATTTTCAAACACATTGTATTTTATCCTTACCTTATATCACTATAATCTATTCACTATCAGTCACTATAAAAATCCTATCCACATCCACATATTTTGTTGCAGGTCCTGGTGATATTTTTTTAATAGATGTGTCCACCAAAAAAATAATATACAAAAATAATATACAAAATAATATATCCTAGCCTCGCTGCGTTTGGGTAATTGCTATTACGAATAACGCAGAAAGTAAATAACTATTTTTTTTTCTTCTTTATATGGGTTTATAATATCCATAGATCAATTTCAGTTGCAGTCAAAGTAAAATTTTGTGGACAGATCTATTCTAAATGAAAACAATTGCTCTGCATAGGTTGCAGAAAGATTCATGCATCATGCAAACTTGATTATAAGTTGTATTTTAACAAACACAAACAATTTGGCAGACTTTTAGATGTCATCATTGATCATAGCCACCTGTTAATTACAGCAAAGTAACTAAAATGTACTTTCTACAAAAATAAAGATAGATATTGGATTAAATCAGAAAATAAAATATTAAAAATAGAATAGTGGCTTGATATTTAAAAGACAAATTAGAACCATTTCAAAGCTCATCACTCCACAGTGTTTTAACACTTTTATGACGGCAGCATGAGTAAATTGTAGACCAAAGAAATAGGTATGTGGGACCGCATTATCGCGAGCTGTCCAGATATACATTCAGATTTTGGGGATCTTTAAATTGATTCCTCCCTGCCCTTTTGCAATAACCGACAACTTAAGAAGCGATATTTCTGTTGTTTACAATAAGAAACTTAGTCTGCACAATAAAATGCGGTTTTTGTTAACATTTTATTAAAATAATACCTTACAATTAAATATAAATATACTGAACACAAGAAGTCTATACAATCTCAATAAAAAAATATACAATTACTTTCAAATAGCTCTAAATATTGCTTTCCATCGTTGGCCACTCGATATTGTCAAAGTCTTTGGAATTCGCTGTTAGAAAATTCTTAACTATGGTCTGTAAAGCACATCGGGCTTCCTTCTCTTCGCCCAGTTGCGACGTGAGCGCCGCTATGTTATATTCTAGCACACTCAGTTTGGACTGAAGCAGATGGATAGCTTCTGGGATGGCTTTACTTAACTCTGACTTAGTTGCGTCTATCACGTTAACTGAAAAATTAATTTGAACATACAGAAAGAAGCATATACTCCGTAAGTTTAATTTTAACAATAATATACAAAACATCCATTAAAAAAGTTAATTCAATCGAGTACAAATTTATACATCTACTACACAATAAATCCACACAAAAAAATGTTAAGAGGGGAAATTAAAACGAGATAAAAACGGATACTGAATGATTTTTACAATATACTATATTATATAAGTAATTGCCGCATTTTTTTATACCAGTGCCCGGTTTCATAAAACTTTTAATATATTTGTGTTAACTTACCTTTAGAAAACCCAACTTTTGGGTCACAACAATATATTACGTAGGTAACGTTAAAACTATTGTAACAATAGTTAGACTTACATATCTTATATGTTAACATGAAAGATCAAAGATAAAATTGGCTTTAACAACGAAAAATCATTGTGAAACTTATTGTTAGATATTTGTTATTCCTTTTATGAAAACGGACATAATGGCTTAATGCTATATACATACATAAAATGACCCACCTTCAAAAAATAACCAAAAGTTTGACTTTAATCTTTATCTAGACCTCTTGCCCAATTTTGAGGATATTTTTGTATGATAGCCTCAAAAATGTGATGTTCTATTGTTTTTTCAAAGATATTTTGTTTTATTTATTACAGGATATAACAATTGCGACATGTTTTTCCTATAAAACAGTTCAATGGTTACACCAGTAAGTTAGAATTTACACCATACTCTAGCATTATCTTTGCTTAACATTCACTTTTTGTACCTACCTACCTTCACTTTTGGTACCTACCAGATATACACAATTTTATAGCATATGTTTTTATTCAATTAATTTTGGAAAAACAGAAGCATGCTATGGAAAAGAAGAGACCTGTGGATTACATGTCAAAAAGCATTTGGAAGGAGTGATTTTTGTCAATGTGAAGTACAAAATCTGGCTTAATGTGGCTCATAAAACTATTTCAAGAGTGATACAAGAATATAGAGAGACTCCTGGAAATCAAGTTCGCAGACCGGGACAAGGGCATGTTGCTCGAGTTGTGCAAAATTATATGGCAGAAGTCGGAATCGACACCATGGCATTACATCCAATGGGAAACCTCTGAGTTAAACTTGGTAGAAAAGAAAAGGTCCGTAATCAATTAGACACCTTAGAAGATGTTGGGCGATAATTGGTTCAAATTTGGGAAGAACTGGACCAAAATTAAATAAGGCCGCTTATTTTAAGCATGAATCGCCGAATATATTCGTGGTAGTGGCGGAAATACGGACTATTGCCATTCCTTCATTGCATTTAAATTCTAACTTGCTCGTGTAACTGTTGAAATAAAATTTAATGGAAAAACACATTGCAATTGTTATACCCTGTAATGAATAAAACAAAATTTCTTTGAAAAACAATAGAACATTCACATTCTTGAATAAAGAGGGTATCATAGAAAAAAAATCATCAAAATCGAACACGAGGTTTAGAAAAAAATTAACTTTTAACTTTTGGTTATTACTATTTAACTATTTGGTTTATTTTGACATAAATTTTTTGGAGAAGTGTAATCTTGAGAATTAAACATTTTATAATTTTTTTTTTTGGTAATGACCGCCTCACACATTTTCATATTAAATAAATAGTTATAAATAAATTAAATATATTTTAGAAATATTCCAAATCTCTCACCCCTTACATAACATTTTAACTAGAAAGAGCAATTTTTATTGTTTTAAATGTTACATTAATCACTTTAATATAAATTAAATAGATACGATGAGTTACTTTTGTAAGCGTAGAGGTAAGCTTTCGCTGATATTTTTTTCTAGGAAAATTATACATAATTATCGTGTTGAGGAGAAATTTGTACAATTAAACCCAGATATTTTATAATTTGTGTTGTAATTACAAGAGTGTGTTAATTTCAGCTAGATGTAAAAAAATTAAAATAAAGATAGTTTTGATTATAGATTAACATTTTTGCAGAGATCATTTCTTTAGCAATTAAATGAGAATGATTAATAGTAACAGCAGTATTGGCAGATATCACAGGTGTTGACAAGAACAAATTATCCAAATTATCTATTAAAGGGACATAGTCCATTGGTAACGGAATAAAATAGGCCTTACCTGGAATTAACTCAGGAAGTTTTGAAACCTTGCAAAATTATAGATTTGGATATCTAGAACTAAAATCCGCATTTTGCATAAACCGGGCCTACCGCCGACGCCGCCATATTGCCAAGATGGCAGCCAAAAAGAGAAAACACATGTAGTAGAAAGCAAAAGTGAACTGCCACTGTTTTATGATAAAATTGTACAAAGCTTAAAATAAATTGCTATCGGCAATTCTAAGACATTCATTTCAAAAAATCGTTCGCAGAATGTCTAGACAAAACTAACCCTACATTTACAAATTTATGACGACTTTTGTGCCTAAACCGTTAACTTTACAGAAAATATGCTAAAAACATTTTTATAGGAAATTTCCTATTCTTAATTTTTCCTGTCGACATATTTTTTGAGATATTTGAAAAAAACCTATTTTTGGCGGCCATCTTGGCAATATGGCGTCCCGACGGCAGGTCCTGGTTTGTGCAAAACGTGCAAAGTTTCAAAACTTTCCGAGTTCCTTCCAGGTGAAACTACCTGACCGATGGACTAACAATGTTATTTTATATACTTGTTTGATATCCTAATAGTGGTCCGACAAAAACTCAAGTCATGGAATAAATACTATACATATAAAAATAAAATATCATTTCGTGATTAAAATAAGGCACTGAGCAGTCATGGGGGCGTGGCACACAGCAGAACTTCGTCAGTAATACAATGGATTTATTTTTAGAATTTCGATTTTTTGCTGTGTACAGACCAAGGGTAAAATCGCTATTCTAAATGCTGAGTTTTGCGTAATTGGCGAACCACAAAAGACCCACAGCACCAAGTGGAAGCCCTTGGGGCGTGGGGCCTATAGTTATGTGGTTGCGATGGCTGTGTTATTATGGTAGATGAGGAACGGATAAGATCCAAGCTTGACCTATGCGAGCGTGCTAGTTTGTCATGCATTTGTACGTTACCGCCAGTTAGTAGTTCCACTGCATTCACCAACCACCAAGGATGAAACAAAGTACAGTTTAGGAGAAATAGTTGAGAGCTAGCGCTAGGAATGGTAAAAAAAATTATCTCACACAAAGTATTTACGAATGCCAGATGAATAAAAATTTATAAGGCTAATATTACTGAAATGTTTATATACAAATAAGCTACAAACTTAATACGTGTGGTTACTTATATATATATTTCATCTTAATTGCATTACTGGCAAAACATAAGTGAGAAACTTGTAACATTAAGGTTTTAATGCCGCAAAAAATCAGCCTCCGTTACGGACGTATAAACAGCAACGGTTTTAGCAACGTATTAAAGCGAGTTTACTGCAGTGGCTGTTACTTTCTTTTGACGTAAATCACTGCAGATCATCAAATGAAGGGTATTCACCGTAAGAATCTCGGTCATATTTGTCTGAATATTGTCTGAAGCTCTAGCAGCTCTTGTGTTTATATAAATGTTGTTTGTAACCTAATTTGTAACACAAGCTTTCATGTTAAGACCAATTTTCGTAACATGTGTAGTCGTCGAATCCCGTTGGCAATCGCAGTGGTGTGCCGGTTTTCTCGAGAGTTGATTAGCAGATAGTGCACTAATGTCAATTAGTGTCAAAGAAAGAAGTGTGGCCACTAAAATTTTAGTCTTGTTGTATTGTTGCAATGAGAAACATCACCCTGGTGAATTTTGAAATCTGCAACCACAGCCGGAGGTTTAAAATTTGTTGGAGTATTTTCAAAATGAAAACGACAATGGTGAAGAATTATTGTCCAAAAAAGCTGATCAAAGACAGAGGGAGCTTTGAAAATCGATGAGAAGACTCTCAAAACGATAAAGAAAATGTGTAATCTCAAGCTTCGGTTAAACGGAGGTATAAAAAGTGCAAAACCGAGTCAGAGATAGTGTAATATATGGAAGAAAAAATGTACGTTATCTTCGACATGGTGGCACATCGTAAACATATTTTCTTATAGAAGATAATAATTAATATTGGCCGTGCAGATATACTAACAAAAAAATTGGGAGATAGTAATAAAAAGAAGTCTATAAAAAAAATTAAAATAGAAAAGTACTGTGGAAATCATCTCAAACCGGGGCCGCCACGTCCTATTGCAAGATGCGCTTTTTAACACAACACGCTTATATTAGCTTCACCTGCATGTATGTGTATATGTAATGGAATCTTTGAACGAGATTTCTCACCCACTCAACATGTCAGATTAAATTGAAACTTATCAAGGACCGAACTGAAACTTATCAAGCACACTTATCAAGGACCGATGACAATACAATAATTTGACAACTTTGTCCTGATGTCCTCACCAGGAT
>CAXKVY010004450.1:0-27588 GCA_964058915.1 Tetropium fuscum | reverse complement strand
ATACCAACAGATGAAACGTCCACTCGGAAAAAATAAAAACAAATACACTTGCAGTTCGCATCCATTTGCAATTTTTTTTTGATATATTATAAATTAAACCGAGTTAACATTATTGTTTTTTATTTTATTTCCTATATTAGAATAATTGCGCGCGCCACTGAGCACACCGCATTCCATTAGTTTGCATATCAAACGAAAGCACTATATAGGACAACATCTCCCCTGCATGGCAACATCAGGGATTCGAATGCAGTCATGTGCTTTGAAAAGTTATAACACTCAATATACTACACAGTATACTCAATGTATTTACTTACTAAACACTCCTTTGTTTTCATTGTATGATCCTGCTTCAATGCAGCAAATACCTTGGCTCATTAAATGTCAGATTTTTTCGGGGCTTTGCTTTTTTACTCCTTGATGTGCCTAGTTCTTCCAATGCACTACTCTGTATAAAACCACCATATCCTATAAACACTATATACTACATTCTATAAATACTATAATACTATAACACTATAAAATATCAACTATAACCAATGATTTTACAAACACTGACTCCTTTTACACTTCATGTACACGTTCGATGTCGCGTTGTAAACACTTACCTAATACGGTCAAGGGCACAATAACTCATCGAACACCTACAACTGCCACTGAGACAATAACAAAAAAATATCCGTTATTGCAACACACGAAATTATACCTATATGCGTGCGCCACCACCCTATAGATGTCTTTCAGGCTATACCAACAGATGAAACGTTCACTCGGAAAAAATAAAAACAAATACACTTGCAGTTCGCATCCATTTGCAATTTTTTTTTGATATATTATAAATTAAACCGAGTTAACATTATTGTTTTTTATTTTATTTCCTATATTAGGATAATTGCGCGCGCCACTGAGCACACCGCATTCCATTAGTTTGCATATCAAACGAAAGCACTATATAGGACAACATCTCCCCTGCATGGCAACATCAGGGATTCGAATGCAGTCATGTGCTTTGAAAAGTTATAACACACTAAAAATTCACAAGTGACATATGAATATCTCCTTATTTGTAAGAAAAATATAGCGCAGTATGCGTAAATATGTTGTTAACCGACTACATCCATGTCTACCCACATCATCATGCGTAAGCCTGCAGCCGTTAATCATACTTAGTATCATTTGTCAGTCTTATCATACGGATGTCTTGTAACCCTTAGCGTGCCACCTTCTCCTCGATGACACTGTCATTTGTTCATATCAAGTGAGCAGTGAGCGCAAGACGTCTTGTACTGATGAATCATCATCTCCCCAGGATTAAACAATATATTCTAGTCGCTGCTAAACCAAATCTCATTTATATTAGGAGTCGTTATTTGGCGTTACGTATGCGGTTGCTGAAACGTCACGAGAAATATCTCCCCATGAATTTTCACTTTTAGGCGAAGTTAAATGGGTTTGTGACTGTAAAAACGTAGAGATCTTAATTTCACAGTGGGTAATTTACGGTGTTAAGAATTAAGAAGTAGTTGAGGGCTGGATTGTTGGGTCCCAAGATCTTTTAATTAAAAATTAAATAGAATTTGAAAGATTTATATTAAGCGAGGAAATGCATTAATCCCCGGTTATTTCTCAACTTTTGTAATACAGACTCCGAGGAATAGGCAAGCGAAAATATTTAACAAGTTCCAGGAAAGAAAGACACGAAAATGTTTATTTCGTCATGGGGTCCGTGGATGGAATTGATAAATTTAGAGGAAAACATAAAAACTTCCAATTTTTTCGTAGGTACGATATGTCTATTCAACAAGTGTCATTGTAGTGAATTGCTCTTAGCCTGTGTACCGAAAATTATGATTAGGACTCATTCGATTCTGAATGACATGAAGAAACTTTTTGAAAAAATTGACGTGGGTCGGAAAAAATTACAACACAGGAAATTACTTAACAAAAAGTCCCATCTCCCGGAACTCAACCACCAATATTTATAATTTATTTTAGAGGTAAAAAATATGGTTAAAAATGGGTGATGTGACATCCGCCCGCACCGTCAGATTCGGACACTTTATAAATCAAAATAATTAAATTCACATACCTTTTCGATACTTGGATAAATGATAATCCATTGGAATACAAATTTTTCATTTTAATTAGATATGCTTTTGTTATTATATTATATAATAACAAATATTTTTTATATATATATATTTTATATACACAGGGTGAGTCAGTTTTTTGTAGACAAACTTTAACAGGGGATAGAACGCACGTTTTTAAAAAGAAAAGTGCCTATAAATATATGGCCGATCTAGCTTCCTAAGGAAGATACAAGGTGTTAAAGTTTCATTTTTTTTTACATTAATGTGTAATATTTTCTGAACGGAATGATATATTCACTAAATATTTTACACATATCTTAACCTGCATAGGATCAACATGTTGTATTGTTCCTGTCGAAAATACTATAGTGGATGTTACTTTTTTCGGGTACTTCGGATATTCTGCATAATGGAACTTTTTTTTCGTACGCCACTGACATTATCTGATACATATTTCTAAAATAACGGCCCCTTAGTAACAATTTTGATCTCTTGTAATTTTGCTCTAACTACGACAGTTTTCGAGATATTGGCCGTTGTTTCTCTGACAGTGTAATGTCGTTATTATATTTTTTTTCTCGAATTTTCTTTATGACTTATAAACGAACGCTTAGATTTTTTCATGTTTGGGGGATAATGCCTATTAATTAAGGCGCATAAAACAAGCGGTAAGAATGTTCAAAAACTTGCACAGTGGCGGGGTGGAAGGGGTGCTCCACCCCTTTCGTAAACAGAACATCTACGCCAAAGACTATTTAAAAAAAAAACTGTTATTTTCATTATCTACATACAGTTTAACAAAAATAATGTCCCTTCTTCTGTTTCGAAATTCCTGTGCGGTTCCTAGTTATTTTGATTTTTAGTGTTTGATGTGGTACTAATTAAGTAATTTATTTATTAGCAATAATAATTATCGGCTAAATATTTAATTCTTTCAACGAAACCTACCTAAATATGGTGTGTTAAGGATTCTAAAAAGCCGAAATCTCTTATTCTTTATCTTTTTCCAATGTAGTCAAAATAAATATTTGTTATATCAAGCCTTACTCAAATACAATACTTTTATATGTTGAAATCTGTTAAATTACAAATGTACTTACAATACAATAGATTATTGTGCAGTTGCCAAAAGTCTTAAAAATTTCCTTTAAGTTTTATTAAACTTGTGCATGTACCAATTTCTGTTTCAATTTTTGTTGTTGTTTGCTAAATAATTTCCATTTAAAACTAGCGTATTTGTAACTGTACGTAATAATTGCAACAAAATATTATACTCCTTGGAAAACAAGTAAGCATTATGTCATATTTTGAAACGACAGTTTGACGTATTACAAGTTTATCTACAAACAATTTTGCTTCATCTTGAATATTTTCACTGTTATTAATTATTATTTTTAAGATTAAAAATTTATTTTATGTGATTTGCCAGATTTTAATTAGTGTAACATGCCGTTTACATTTACAAATAGCGAACAAGCCGACATTCATTTTATTTATGGGTTCGCAAATGGGAATTCAAGATACGCAGCTAGGGAGTATCGAAGAAGATTTCAAAATAGACGACAACCTCATCATTCCGTTTTTGTGAGTATCCACCGTCGATTTGTTAACCAGGTCCAGTGGAGTGGCCTCCCAGATCCCCCGATTTAACACCACTTGACTTTTTTGTGTGGGGATTCATTAAGGAAATAGTGTATACCACTCCGGTTAATACACTTGAGGAACTTCAAAATCGCATTAGAGATGCTTGCAATGAAATAAGGGTGCATCATTTAGTTAACTTAAGACGTTCTATGATACGTCGCAGTGAAATGTGTATTGAGAAGAACGGTTTACATTTTGAACAAAGTATCTAATTTTATGTATGTAGGTACTAGTGTTACTGTTATTAATTCTTGTAATTGTTATTTATAAATCATTATTGCTAACAATTGTTATTTATTCCACAATTATTATTGTTAATTAAATATTGCTATAAATTCAAAAATGTTTATATCTCCATAAACATTAACATCAATGTTCATCTAATGTTTTTTTTTTGTAATTGTAATTACTTGGAAAGAGATAAAGAGATTTCGGCTTTTTAGAATCCTTAACAAACCATATTTAGGTAGGTTTCGTTGAAAGAATTAAATATTTAGCCGATAATTATTATTGCTAATAAATAAATTACTTAATTTAGTACCACATCAAACACTAAAAATCAAAATAACTAGGAAACGCACAGGAATTTCGAAACAGAAGAAGGGACATTATTTTTGTTAAACTGTATGTAGATAATGAAAATAACAGTTTTTTTAAATAGTCTTTGGCGTAGAAGTTCTGTTTACGAAAGGGGTGGAGCACCCCTTCCACCCCGCCACTGTGCAAGTTTTTGAACATTCTTACCGCTTGTTTTATGCGCCTTAATTAATAGGCATTAACCCCCAAACATGAAAAAATCTAAGCGTTCGTTTATAAGTCATAAAGAAAATTCGAGAAAAAAAATTATAATAACGACATTACACTGTCAGAGAAACAACGGCCAATATCTCGAAAACTGTCATAGTTAGAGCAAAATTACAAGAGATCAAAATTGTTACTAAGGGGCCGTTATTTTAGAAATATGTATCAGATAATGTCAGTGGCGTACGAAAGAAAAATTCCATTATGCAGAATAGTCGAAGTACCCGAAAAAAGTAACATCCACTATAGTATTTTCGACAGGAACAATGCAACATGTTGATCCTATGCAGGTTAAGATATGTGTAAAATATTTAGTGAATATATCATTCCGTTCAGAAAATATTACACATTAATGTAAAAAAAAATTAAATTTTAACACCCTGTATCTTCCTTAGGAAGTTAGATCGGCCATATCTTTATAGGCACTTTTCTTTTTAAAAACGTGCGTTCTATCCCCTGTTAAAGTTTGTCTACAAAAAACTGACTCACCCTGTATATATTTTATATATATATATATATATATATATATATATATATATATATATATATATATATATATATATATATATATATATATATATATATATATATATATATATATTATATATATATATATATATATATATATATATATATATATATATATATATATATATATATATATATATATATATATATATATATATATATATATATATATATTATATATTTTATATATATATATATATATATATATATATATATATATATATATATATATATATATATATATATATATATATATATATATATATATATATATATATATATATATATTATATATTTATATATATATATATATATATATATATATATATATATATATATATATATATATATATATTATATATTTTATATATATATATATATATATATATATATATATATATATATATATATATATATATATATATATTAACTTATTTTCTAAAGTATTAAATTAACATAAAAATAATTGTCAGACTAAAAACCTTAGATATTTTTCACTTTTAGGAGCTATTCTTGAAAGGCTTTAGAAAAGATCACCGTTAGAAATATTACGAAATTTGGTTTTCCATTTTGTTATTA
The DNA here is from genome assembly GCA_964058915.1 of Tetropium fuscum. Classification (NCBI taxonomy): domain Eukaryota; kingdom Metazoa; phylum Arthropoda; class Insecta; order Coleoptera; family Cerambycidae; genus Tetropium; species Tetropium fuscum. Next base: position 21,943 of record CAXKVY010004450.1, on the reverse strand, counting down.
TCAATTGAAGGCATTAAAAAATGGAAAACTTAATTTAAACAATGAAAAAATTTGTTTGTACAACTGGTAAATATATATTTTTAACAGTCAATTGATTATATTGATCATAAAACAATTTCATTTATTGGAATAATAATTGATAGTAAAGTTTGAACAATTACTTCCAACATAAAATCCCGCAGATGTTCCATGTTGCTGCTGATCAGAAACATTAGATATTTCTTGAAGAGTTGATTCCATAATTTTATCAGATATTTTAATTTGTTTGGAAGGAGATGGACGATTCAATATTTTGTTAGAAATCTCAATTTTGTTATTCAAGCTACCTTCTATATATGCTTCTGCTACGGAGGCAGATTTCCAGCCACCGTGACGTTTTATGGATGTAATGTTGCCCCCTGCATTGGCCAGAAGAGTTACAGAGCTTCTCCTGAAACAGTGACCTGTGTAGCTCTTATAAATGTCTTTTCCAAGCCATTTTGCATACAAGCTGGGAATTCCTCCTATTTTATTTATCCCCACATGTTGGTTAATACATTTTCCTCTCATATATTTCAAAAATAATCTGTCACTTTTTGTATTAGGCAGCCGTAGTGCTCTATACTTGCGGTATACCTCAATATAATCAGAATTTTAAACAGTAAAGCTGAATTTATATCGAATTTATATAAATTTCGATAACATAATCTTTAAGCTTTAACGATAAGCCGTAACAAAAATAAACACAAAGAATTACTCAGAACCATTTATAGTACGCTGTAAGACTTAAGCCGTAAGCTATAGTCGATATGATTTGGTTTATTTTTATTTCGTACCGATATCGTTACCGAATCGGGTGTACTCGGGAATGAATCGGCAAACATCGTGTGAATATCGAGATTTTGTTGTTGGTGGCACAGAGAAGTATGTCACAGAGAAATTATTTCTACGAAGGCAAATTAAATATAACCTAAAATTCTACATTAAAATAATTAATATTGCTGTGACAAGTTTTTAAATAGGTATTTGGCGTTGTTTTAAAAAATGACCGAAGAACCTGTCTTAATTGATGTTATTTTCCTTACTTGTACGAAGTTTATTCACAGAACAAAATTAAAATATGGGATTCGCGCGCATACCTAATCTCAGAATCTGTTACGGAAAAGACACTATAAATGGTATGATGACATAAGATTGCTTATGGCTTATTGCTTACCGCTTGTGTCTTATGTTATCGAAACTATAAATTCAGCTTAAACGTTCTTGCACAATAGGTCTTCGTATCAGGTATTTTAACAATCAATATAGATCCAGCATCTTCAATGGCATCAATAGTTATATGTAATATTTATTCACGGCGACAAGCACCGCTGATACCTAAAATTAGGACAACCTACAAATAAAAATTATTGAAATTACTACTAATCTTACAAAATTATGATATATCTGTACCTTATAAAGTAAATTTGTTTCGTTATCAGCATCTTGAATAAATTTATTAATATCATCCCTTGATAAAACTTTAGATTTCTTTCATCGGTATCCGACGCTTTTGTTCTTAATGAGCGGGACCAATTTTGAAAACTTTTTTCCTTAACATTCCTTATTTTCCTTAACATTCAATGTACTTTTCAACATTGAGTAGACACTCCATAACGTAGGAGGTTTTATAATTTTTTATTTTTCCTCAAAATAGCATATAAACACATTTTCAGAAATCTTTTTTACATGTTTCTTGTCGCACCATTCACGAAATTGGTCATATGTTTTCTCATATGCTAACTTGGATTTGGACGGTAACATATTGGATACTTTTGCATTTGCTTTCTATGATATATCTGATGAGGTATCACTCCCACTATCTTAAACAACATCCATCTTCTTGAAAATAACTTGAAATTGAAGCAACTACGAGCAAACACAGTCAAACACGCGGCATACCAACAAACCGTTTCTATGGTAACGACACAGAAAGACCACTGGATGCTATGAAATTGTATTGGAAGTATTGATAACATTAAGGCTGGGATTTTGTAGAGTGAGAGGCAAATAGAAGCATTTATTTTGGTTAAGTATAAATAATTAAAAAACTACATAATATCTGATTATCAAATTAGGTGCATTCACTAGCTATTATCATAGTGATAATTAAAATATAAGTTTTTTGTCCCAAAATTTTCTTATTAGCCTGTTCTGTGCGCTAGAAATGAAAATTTGCATTTTTATTGTTAAAATCACATTATTTTCATTTCAAGCGCACAGAACAGGCTTATAAGAAAATATTGGGAAAAAACTTATATTATAATTATCACTATAATAATAGCTAGTGAATGCACCTAATTTGATAATCAGATATTATGTAGTTTTTTAATTATTTATACTTAACTAAAATAAATGCATCTATTTGCCTCTCACTCTACAAAATCCCAGCCTTAAGGATAACATGTATGGAAGAGAGAAGTATTATTTTGTTATTTTGGACTTATATTTTTCATACAGGAAGAATTTTTTAATACGATTTTACTGAAAACATTGAATAATATTTTCAAGACAACAGTCGTTTAAAAGCGATAACTTATCGGGACAAAAAACCACGTCAAGATGTAGTGGAAGTATTTATTTTTAATATATTTCAGACGATGTAAATTCACATTAACAGTTGTACAAAAAATGTTGTTTGTATTTCGTGTATAAAATTCATGGCATATTCGAGAGAATTTTCTCATCTGCCATTAAAAAAACACTCATTTTACGCACTTAATACAAAAATAACTATTTTCAAATACTCCGACTAGATCGTTTTCTTATTAGTGAGAGATACATAAAAATTATATGTGATAATTTATTACTCCTATTGTTAAAATAATTGTAATAAATAAATGCTTTGTCTATAAACATACCAATTTTTTTAGGTTCTAATCATCAATAAATATAGGTGTTACTAAATTAATATTAAGGAACCATATTTTTATAAATCCACATTTCATTTGTTGCATATTCTGAAAAATGCCCACAAGATAAGTGTATTAATTTTATTGATGGCATTAACAGCTATAAACTAGTATTGTTTTAACACAAAAATTATTTAAACATTAAATTAAATCCAAGAGTAAAATTAATGTTACATAATACTAATAATAATAATTACAGATAAAGAAAAATCCCAGATAAATTAAAGTCTATAAATATGCTGGGATGATTTTCATATAAACTATATATGAATTCCAATAAGTGTAAAATAATTACTAAATGATTTACATTACTATGTAGATACGTATTTCCCTGAAGAAATCGTAAAATGTAAAATCAAAAAATCTGGGTAGTTCAACGACAGGTTGTGAGATGCGAAAACAAGTAAGAGCGCACAAGAGGGAGTTTAATAATAGTACAGTCAGAAATTGATTAGCCAGTATATAAAAGAAAGGAGTAGAACAGAATACAGAAGAGCACTTAGAGGGGGGAAAGGAAAGAAATGCAGTGAAATAATATATGAACCGAGTAACAAGAGCAAAATGGCATGGGACTTGATAAGTTCTGAAATGAACTCAAAAAAGCGCACATATAGCAACAGAAATAAACAGCCACGAATTTAATTCACACTCTGCTAATACCTCTGAGCATATTATAAAGAGCATAGATATTTACCAATTATCTGCTTCTTTAATAACAGCAGTAATCCTACTTTCTCCTTCTTCATGTCACCAGTCGTGCCCTATGATATAAAGTTGGCGATAATGAGCCTTAGAAATACGTTTTTACTGAAAAGTTTCTGTCAGTAAGGTATGATTTTAGGAGTAGAGAATAATTGCAGATTAGGATAATTTTCCGCTAGTATAGTAGACCTAAGTCCACACTTTATGATTGCCGAACTAAATACATAAACGGGATACCTAAAATTGTTTCTAAATACCCAATCTATCCAACCAACCAACACCAATAATACTCAATCTATCCTATGTAATTACCAAAATATTAGAGGACCCAACAGTAAAGCGCAACATTTGTATACAAGAGTATCTCAAGCTGAATTCGTTTACCATTAACAGAAACATGGTTAAAAGAAGACGTAATAAGTGCCGAATTATTCTCTGATTTCTATATAGTTCATCAGAGCGATAAGAAATTACATATGACTGACTATAAAACAGGAGGAGGTGTACTGCTAGCCCATGAGAGTGCTGACATTTGAAAAAACTGACATTCCTTATCTTGCAGTGAATTTTTCCTTGTTCATCTTGCGGGCTATTTGTGTTCAGTTGACACCGGTTGAAAGCATCAAACAATGGCAAGTGTTTCTTTTATGAATCGAGGGCTATATCTGCATTGAATTTAATATTTAGGTATTTAGGTATTGCAAACAGAAATCTTATGTGCTGTTTGTGTATGTATTTAAATACCTACCTAATATTAATGTTTGAATAAGTACCTGGGTGTCAGATATAAATATTTTGATATTTGATTAATGTAATTAATGCTTGAATATCTGGGTGTCAGATTTTTTGAATATTTGGGTTATGAATTTCATAATATACCTACCTTCGATTTGCTTAAGGTTGATCAGTTCTCATTCGCACTTTTGAGATTATTGTAGGTATTTCATACTTACATATATTTGTTTATTCTAACACTTTCTGTTGGTGTGATACAATGGCTGATTTAGCAGCATTAATAAGCAATAGGGCCTCAGTAAAAGGTAGCATTACGAGATTAGAAAAATTTATAAGTGAAATTGAAAGTGATGAAACGGTTCGCATTTTAAAAAGTAGGCTAAAACATTTACAACATATTTATTCTAAATATGATGAAGCTTAATTAAATTTAGAAATCATAGATGAGGAAAAATATAGTTCAGATTGGGAAGTAACTGAAGAAAAGTATTTAAATCTTAAAAGTAAAATTGAGGCAGTGCTTGAAAGTAAAAGTAACGTGGATGCATTTAATGCTAGTTTTGACAGAATTTCAAGCATTAATAATAATAATTCATATCAACCTCAATTAAACTTACCAATAATTAATTTACTCACATTTGCTGGTGAGTATTATAAATGGCAAGATTTTAAGGATTTCTTTATTAAGTTGGCGCATAAGATTACCAAGATATCAAATATTCAAAAACTGTTGTTTTACCTAATGTGCAGAAAAATTCTCATGTTGGATTACGTGAATTTGGACATCATTTTAATTCCCTAAAGGTGCTCTATCAATAGGAGCACTAGGTGCTCCTATTGATATTTGGGACATCATGTTGATCTATGTACGTTCACAAAAGTTAGATAATGAATTAGTACAAGCCTACGAAATACAGAGAAATCGTTCTGAATTTCCGATTAGGAAAACTTTTTTGGATTTTTTCGTCGGAGATATTCCACTCTGGAATTAACGGCACAGGAGAGCAGCTCCGTAAAACGTACCTCAACAAATACTACTCGATTATACTACGAATTAGTAATACTAAATTCTTGTTTTGCAATAGTCCTTATTCACTAAATAAGTAGCAATAATTGGTTTGATCTGTCATGGTAACCTGCGACTCAGAAACATATATTAGAGGAGAAAAAACTCGGAAAGACTTCTCGAAATATCCTTCGTTCAAAACAATATACAATTTTTTTGAATGACATTTATGAGATACTCTTTCTGCGTTAATTAGTTAGCTGCTACCTCTTATGAAAGTATTATTCTAATATTATCTTCGGGGCCGTTTTGCCCATACCGGAAACAATAAATTAAATGTTATTTTACTTTTTGGTAGTTACACATCTGTTTACTCTTTAAGTTATGGAATTTGAAATGAAATGAATTTAAACTTAGCAGATAACACAAATAAAGGTAAATCCTATAAATATTCGACAATCTCGTATTAGAAGATCTATTATAACAAAGGGATACATTTGTTTGTTTATATGTATGTGCACTAAATGTGCTCTTCTAGAACTTGTGTCTGATATGACCACTAAAACCTTTTTGAATTCATTAAAGATTTGTGTCGTCGTGGCAAATGCCACAAAATATTTAGAGATCACGGTACCAATTTTAAAGGTGCAGGACAGGAATTGCATGAAAAGGAGGCATCGAGTGGAATTGTATCCCTCCTTTGTCACCCATGAGGGAGGAATATGGGAAGCTGGCGTGAATTAAATACCGTAGTTAACAAATTGAAGGTATATTATATTCAAGACCTTTATGTACCAATAGTAGTGAACCAGATGATTTAGGGGACCTTACCGTACCTAGCGATGTACTAACTGCAAGTCATGAAAATGACTTAACTGATAAACCGATTAACCGATTAAACATCTGGCAACAAATTCAGCAGTTAAAACAAATATTTTGGAAACGTTGGAAATCCGAATATATTTCAGAGGTTCAACAACGAAAAAAAATGGTACTCCCATAGGTAAAACAGATATTAAAATTAATGATTTAGTTTTAGTTAAAGAAGATAATATTCCACTTTTAGCTTGGTGTCGAATTTTAAATGTTTTTAAAGGTAAAGACGGCCGAGTTCGTAGTGCTCAAATGTGAATTAAAAATGGAACTTATGTCCAACCAATTGTAAAATTATGTCCGCTACCAATTGATTCTTGAAATTGTTACTAATTCCAACGGCGGCGGCATGTTACCGAGTATTGTATTTCATTTTTGTTATGTTGCTTGTTTATCTTTAGTTTGTCCGTAAATGGGTGATTGTTTTATATAGTTGGCAACATTGTAGCTTTCATATCACTTTGGTCATATCACTCCGGAATGAGAACCAAGAACCAGTACTTATCTGGCCGCCATAAGGTGAACAGTGTGCTCACAATATATTATGTTAAATTTATATAAATGCAATGTGTAATAAATAAGTGTATCGAGTGTATTGTGTATTAACACTGTAGTTTCCATAAACACCAAAACACTTTCACTTCGCTCGACGCGCGTTTCGCCAACCAATTTGGCATCATCCGGAGACGATTAAAACTGGTTTAACAGTTTTAAAAAACGATTATGGAAAATATTCCCAGTGTGTTAGTTATATCAAAGGTTCCAGCCCTATCCAGCAGTATTGTGTATTGTTTAATAGAATAAATAACTTAGCCTACGATATTAAATCAACCATTCTTGTATATCGACGTCATTATTTATTTTTGCATGTGCCACAGTTCAAACTTTATATACGAAGAGTGTAAAGTCATAAACAGACTGGTATTTTTTTCAAATATTCACAAATGTTGACGCCGCTGTTAATGAATTATACACAAAGTTTTACAGTATCCTGAATTTACATATACCTCAGTATAAGCAAAGGAAATACACATACCCAAAATGGTATTCTCGAGAAATTATATCAAATATTAAGAAGAAAAATAAACATAATTTCCATTACAAAAACACAAAATCTCATTATCACTTACAGCAATGCAGGATACTTCGGGCGTTAATAAAACGGCGAATTGACGCTTACGAAAATTATTTAAGCCATATTCAGGAATCAGTATATTCAGGAATCAGTGTGATTTCAAAAATCTTTTGTCATCTATAAATTGTAAAAAAGGGCAACGAGAATTCCTGGAAAAATTACTTACTTATATAAAACATCTGATAGTCCACAAGATATTCTAGACAGCTTTGTAATTTTTTTTAGCTCCGTATTTGTAAATTCGAGACAAGTAGATTAAACCGAAACCTAAGGCAACAATTTTAAAGGCATGCGAATATCAATATCGCGAGAATAACTATTACAGATATTCAACAGGTAGCTTAAAGAACAAAATGACATCTGGACCTGATTTAAATCATCTTTCCTCGCGAATGACTACAAATACGTCCTAGGTATACCACTGTTTATTATATTCAATCTCTCGTTAAATACTGCAGTGTTTCCAAGTCGTTGAAAGATTGCAAAAGCCTGTCCAATATTTAAATCAGGTGATATGTCGAGTGTGTATAATTATAGACAAATTTCCCTACTATGCAACTTTGCAAAAGCCTTTGAGATTACCCTGTATAACCATATTTATTCTGCAGTGAAAATGGTGAATGGTTTCATTAAGAATAGGTCCACAGTTATAAATTTGCTTCTGATAACACCTATCAGAAATACTAGATAATAAAGATATAAACTGACAAATATAAACTGACAAAACCTGGAACGTGAAACTACAATTAAAGACTTCGGTACCTATTTATTTTGATAGTGAATTACTTTACTGTGAATTACTACATGATTGTTAGGCTATAAAGATGCTAGGATTGATAACTCGCAATTGTAAATCGTTTACAAATATGGATGCATTAAAAATGATATATTATTCGTCCCTACGGTCATAACTTGAATATGCATCAATGATTTGGAATCCTTTTTATCAGATTTATAAACATAGAGTAGAAAATGTTCAAAGACGACTTTTAAAGTATTTATCATTTAAGAGTACAGGAATCTATCCAGAGAGAGGAATGTTCTTTTTCATATATCCAAATGTATAATGAAATATATTCACCATTGCATCAAATGTGTAATAGTGCGAATAAAATATCTGAAATATGTGATATAAAGAATTGTAGGGAAAATTTCTTATTAAAATGTATAAGACGATATATGTTCACTATTAAACAGAATTTTCTTCTAGTTTTTTTTCTTAATTTTTTGATGGGAAAAAGAGTTCGACTACAAGGGCCTGCCGGAAAAATATGTTGTTGCCATTTAAAAAAAAATATTGATGCCATCATATCCGCCTTAACACCTAGAGCACCATCTTACTGTATATGACATCAGAGTAAGCGGAATTAAAAATAAAAATCGACGTGGCCGAGGATTTTAGATAGAAACGTCAGTCTTAAGAAATTTTGAATTTATCCGTTACTCTTCTAACGCACTTATATATACGCACTTATATAACGCATATATATATATATATATATATATATATATATATATATATATATATATATATATATATATATATATATATATATATATATATATATATATATATATATATATATATATATATATATATATATATATATATATATATATATATATATATATATATATATAGTACAGTAAAACACACTTATCAGTGCTATATCTGGACATACATACGGAAATGAACCACTATACACACGAAAACGAACCACTTAGAAGTTGTACAAGTTCTTTCACCTTTCTTGAGGATCTTCAGAGCAGTATACGATTTATTTCATTGATCATTTATACTTGAATTTAAAATATTAATACTCCAACACTTGCAGTGACGTTTTATGACATTAGTTTTTGACGGAACTCAAATTCTTAGAATACACAAACCTAGTCTACTATTTATATTTGTTCTATTTGAACATATTATATATAAAAGCAATAGGCATACAGTTATCCAGAAGATGTTAAACTTTAAAATGCATAAATGCATAAATATATATATATATATATATATATATATATATATATATATATATATATATATATATATATATATATATATATATATATATATATATATATATATATATATATATATATATATATAGAGATGAGACTTTCGGAAATAAAATAAGTATTTTGTAGAAAAGTTTTGGGTTTTCCAATAATTTTAATTCATCTGAATGACGCTGGCATAACTCGATCAATGTAATTTCTTCATGATGATATAAAAAAGCACCGCATGCATAGTTACAATCCTACTACCGTGCTAAGAGTCGTCTGGCATGCTCTGAACTTATGTACTTTGCACCGTTTTTCATCCCGGTCTAATTTAAATTCAAGATCAGCTATCGGACACTTTTTAATACATGTTTCAACACGACGCAATATCACGAACTATAACGCAAAAAGCGCAGTCTGCTACACTTGTGTCATGCAGTTTTGTAAATTTGTATCACTTGTTCCACAAAACAGCTCCACATTTTATTATACTTGAAAATATATAAAAGATAATTGCTTTTGTTCTCATTCATAAATTCCGGTGTCCTACAAGCTGGAATTTCGTACGAGGTGCAATTTTTTCACCACCTTTTAATGTGAGTTTTATGGTGCAACAATTTTTTCAATATAAGTCGGGCATACCGAGTTTCTTTGATAGGCGTTTCACCATAGGTGGCTCTCATTCATCACGTATTTAGTTGCCATGACAGTGTCCACCAGATTTGAAAGAAATAACAATTTGTATATCTATCACGGTAACACAACATTTTTTGCATTCTCAATGGAAAAGGGGACACTATTGAGTGAAATTCGTAAAGCATTGTACCAGTTTTGTGGTTAGCAACACGTTTCTACTTAGCAATACTATTGTTAACCCTAGCCAACCTTTCTTTATATACTTAATATATATTAAAATATATAAAATAAAATAATATATAATAGAAACTTTTATCAAATGTAATAATACCACATCAATATAATAATATGATAATGTGAATATTCAACTGATGCGCATACTGTATGCTGTAAATATGTGAATGTCAGATATGGGAAACCCCGGCCCCCGGGCCGGGTCCGGTACTTCACCAGCTTCAATCTGCCCCGCGAGAGATTCAGAAAATTCAAGTAACGATATCAATTCAAATCGATAAATAATATTATTAGTGGAACGCCACAGATCGAGTAAGAAATAGTCGTAAAGAAACAAACAGATAAACATTCGGGAAGCCGCTCGTGCACTTGAAGCAATCTCTTACGATCGAGAGTATTCTAGTTGCTTATTGTGGGAATATATAAACCGCGAGCGCGTGTCACCTAATTACTTCTTAACAACTGACATCAGTTTTTGACGGAACTGATGTCATAAAACATCACTGCAAGTGTTGGAGTATTAATATTTTAAATTCAAGTATATATGATACAGCATACAGTGACATACAGCATATTTTGTGCCGCTATTGCGTGTAATTGAATTTTACAAATGACATATGAAATGTAGCGTGAAATAGATGAATTAACATTTTTTCTGAACGAACATTTTTCTTCTTCTTGATATTGCATTTTTATATACTCCGACCATTTATGCAGATGTTCAGAGGAAATATTAGTATTCGTTGCAAGTAGTTTGAAAGTAAATAGTGGAGAATTGTACAAAAACCGAACAAAAATATGATATCGAAGTTGCAGACAAATTAAAATATTTCTTTTGTGAATACCTACCTACTTAAGCAGGGCGGTTAGGTTTACAACAGCAGGACTTTACCAGACGCCTGTTTATCGAAAATTAATGGTAGTCTCTTACATAAAGTATGAGTAAAAAAAGAGAAAGAGAAGAGTATTTCATAGAAAAATTGCAAGACACAAGTAGTATTTTCAATACTGAAAGTTACACGAAAGATAACTATTCGTCGAAACAACGAATGTATACCGTGAATCTCTCTATTATACTCACAAACAGAAGAAAACTGTGTAACAGTCATAATTTCAGCACCCTGTATGCACTTACCTATATATATATATATATATATATATATATATATATATATATATATATATATATATATATATATATATATATATATATATATATATATATATATATATATATATATATATATATATATATATGTATATATATATATATATATATATATATATATATATATATATATATATATATATATATATATATATATTAATTGCCTTTGTCACGCCGATAAATACCCTCAAGGCCACTGTATTTGGTTTTAGCATATTTTACAGCTATTAATTTAAGGAGTGGTATTTATTCACACAGACAGACTAAGTACACAAATTATAACAATAAATAAGAGAGAGGGTTGTTTGAGAATTTACTTTATTGGCAACTGCTTGAAGTAAGAAATAACATTTTATATTCAAATTCAAATCTAGTAATTTTAATTATTTCAATTTGGCTAATCAGATCAGTTTTATCAAGGAGACAAAAGGAAGTCCTTTTTTGTGTATAATTGGAAGCCATGACAGGATAGTTAATTTTAACAGCTATTTTCTACATTATCCTGGCTCAAAGTGTAAGGAGGCCTAATAAGAGCTAAGGTATGTAACAACTAATATCTCCTCTTTGTTTTGATATAAATTTCATATGTGAGAGACTGAAAAACGGAACATTTTCAGGCCTCTCGTCTCTTACTGTTTGTCCTTACTTTCTTCACGCCAAAATTGACTCTAGTAACACTTGACAAAAGCAGCGAGCATTGTGCGGTGCACTCAACCACTGGTTTCATCTATTTTTGCTATTTCGAGCAGCTTGTTATAAAGTTTGAGGTCCAGGAGGCGCAGCCTTTAGTTAGACCTGAAGAGAGCTGCGGTGGGTCAGAGAAGCCTGTAAGCCACCTTTACCCTTCACAGAGTGTATCGGAGCCCCTCAAAGTTGGACATTGGTTCGCTAGCAGTATTCTCTAGAGTGATATCCGAGAGCGGTCAAAGACGGTTTGTGTACTTAGTCCCAACTGTGAGTACCACTTTCTTTATTTATGATAGCGTTGTGGAGGAAACCTTTGTCTCACGTTATGGTCACGACACTTCCAGGACAAAGTGTATGGGTGGTGATAAAATCCTTGTAACTTTAGTCATACCTCTTACCGTAAGCTTTGCGTTTGTGATTATTTCATAATTTTTTGATTTTGTAAACTTAGGGACAGCTGTTCGTAAGGGCATTATACCTGTAAAAACTACAATTTAGATGGTGTGCCTTTAGCTTCTTTATTTGGTCAGTTGTTGATCGGTGGCCTGATCACTACCTACTTTCCTAGGTAGTATATTGTATTAGTATTGTAGGTTTCATTATTACAAGTAAGATCACCATTTATATTAGATTTCAACTTGTCTCTGTTGTACATTGCAAAAGAGCGCGACTTGTAGGCATTTGTAGGTTAATATTAGTGTCAAACTCATCTGTCACCACAGGTCTTCACACACTGTCTTGGTTGTTCCAAATTGTGATTTCGCTGTGTCACACAGTGCTGTGACACATTATTTGTCCGTGTTACATTTACCTTTATTTGTGTTTATACATATTTATATTTACAAATACCTTTATTCATATATCTCTATACTCATTTACATATTTTTACATTTATATATTATTATACTTGAATTCGGATACAGTGTGTTTTATTTGCACCTGCCACATATCTTGCCAGCTGTGTATTCATTTATCAATTTGGTTTTGCCGATTTCACTAAAATCGGATGGCGCCTGGGCTGGTTTACTTATGCGCAGAGAAGAATTAAATTGTCCGGAGTTTACTTTAAATACGAATTCCGCACTCACGACCGCTTCCGTAAAGACGAGCAGCCGGCCTCTGTGACATTGCCTGCAACACCTATTTAGTGTCACAACTGTTCAAAAACTTTTTGATTTTTTTAACAAAAAAAGATTTTTTTGAAGTCTGTTTTGTTTTTTGTTAAAAATATTTTCTAAAGCCGATTTTATTCGGTGTTTTTATTCAGCACACGAAAAGAATCGGGAAATTTTTGCGTTCGTTGTTTCCGTGCACTAGCTCGAAAAACGCCATGTTATATTATTACTAATACAGATTAAAATAAGTTGTTTTCAAAGAAATATAATAAAAAAATATTAGAAACACTTTTTACTGCATTTTCTTATCTATAATTGCGTACCAATATGATAATTTAATTCAAATGAATGAATTTATATCAAATGTTCTGATCCACTTGAATCCACTTACTCACTTCAATACATCAACAATAATTTGCTAATATATTCCATGAAGCGCTCTAAAACCCGCCTACGCAATATATCAGGAACTCCGGGGAAAGTTTCTGAGCTAGATCTTTAAATTCGATAAACTATAGTTGAACCTTGACCTGAAATCACAATTATAATGTTTCTCAGACTTCGAATAAATCTAACTCATGGAACGTGAAAACTTGAACGCCATGAAATTTAATGCAGGAGTGCGAAGCATAATGATGTAGGATAGGAGATGCAGGAAAATGGCGGAGTAACCAGAATAAAACAGTGACCTATAGTAGGATATTATTTAAATATCTGATAATATATATTTTGAATAAATGCAAGTGCCTGTCAATTCATTGTAATCTGATTTAATTTAAATAGCTTAGAATTTTGTTTTCATTTAATTCTTCATTATGACGACGACCATCGCTTTTGCAATTGAACTAACGTTAATTTGTGTAGCTGTATTAAAAAATTATAAGAGCATTATTTTCTAAATTTTTCTAAGCATCCAATTGACAAATCAAAATTTTATAAAAGTGGAGACACATTACCGAGACTAATTTTATAAAATATCTTTATGTATGGAAAGATCCCTAAAACGCTTTAATGTATTATTTCAGTTCAATTATTTCGAAAGGAACCTGAAGATGTTGCACAACGCAGATATTTGGTATTATTTACTATGAGGCAATAAGGCATCTCTCCGCCGTATTTCCCATCTGTTTACATAGAATTTTTCCAGATAAATTAATTCCTATATATAAAAAAATCTATGGACTACCGTGTATATGTCCTGTTTTGGTAACTTGTTTGTCTCTATTTGTTTGAGTCTCAGAAAACCTGAGAAAATATTCAGTACGTTGATAAAAAATAGTCACTTGAACATGATATAAATAAAAATAATGCAGCAGGTATATAGACGAGGGGAAGGGAATGGAAAGAAAGAAATGCACGATGTATGTAGAAAGAAAACGAAAATATATAAATAGCAGCATTTACATTTCTTCAGCAATCACATGAAAACGATTGCAGAAATCCAATTTCTCAGCGATCCAAGCGCTTTGAACAATCGACTATGTCCAAGACAATGATAAGTCAGAAATATTCAATATTAACATACCGGGTGACCACCATTTCCACAATTTTTGAGCTATCCAGATGTACGTCCAGAAAGACTTATTTTGGCCATACGATTTTTTTTTGACCTCCGGTTTCGACAAAAGTGAACTCAGCTTTAGAAGACAGTCACATTTTTGGCACTTTGACAGCCATAAAACATCTAGTAGTCGCACGTCACTTTAAAATCTATTTAATTGGAACTATTTAATTGGAACAACTATTTAATTTGGAAATGAAGTTTTCTACATCCGCTATCTTAGTGTCAAACACGGCAAAAATATCATCCACATACCTTAACCAAATCCTAGGAAAATACTCGAATTCTTCTTTTGCTTCAGTTTCAAATCGACTCATGAAGACATCAGCAATGAAAGGCGATAAACAGTTACCCATTGCGGTTCCTTCATGTTGTTCATAGAACTTGTCATTGAAACGGAAGCAATTTTGTTTCATACAAAGTTTTGTAAGGTTTATATATTCTTCTATTACTTCTTTTCTATAGTTGTTTAATTCGAGTAAATCCTAAAGATAATCCAAGGTCTGTGGAATTGGTACACTCGGAAATAATGAACAAACATCAAAGGAAATCAAAATTTCACCCTCTTGCAATTGAATATTCTTGACCTTATCAATGAAATCATTCGAATTTTTAACTGAAAAACTAGGCTGTGCAATGGGCAAACTTTCAAATTCCTTAGTCAACCATTTTGATAAGTGGTAAGTCGGAGATCCAATAGACGATACTATTGGACGCACCGACTTCCCTGGCTTATGAATTTTTGGCAGGCAATACAATCTAGGTACAGTAGGGTTAGATACACGTAACCTATTCTTAACGGGTGGAGTAATAAGGTTTTTACATGATTTGAGGACATTTTTTATTTCACTGGTCATTCTTGATAAAGGGTTTCTAGTAAGTTCTTTATAAGGACCATTACTAATTAAGTTGTTTACCCGTTCATAATAGTCCTCTTTATCTAAAATAACAACCTTATTACCTTTATCTGCTTTTAAATAAAAACAATCTTTCTCGCGCAATCTTTTGATAATTTTTGTAGGATTCTTTGAGAATGACTGATTTTATTGCTGATCAAACAATATGTGTGCTACCCGAAATTTGTACTCGTCTATAAATACTGATGAATATGATAGGAATATATCCATATAGTTAAAAGCAAATATCCGAATGCTTCCGAATACCAATGCAAGTCACTTGTTCAGTATCAGTTGTTTAGGAAGCACAAAAATATTTGGTTTAAATCGGACTAAAAGGACTAAAGGACTAAAAGGACTAAAAGACTAAAAGGAAAAAAAGCACTCTACTATTTATTGTATGGCTTCAAAACGCTACTACTTAAAATCAACAAATAGGACCCAATCGACTGCCGTAATCCTGGAAATGTGAGACTTAATTTTTTAAATCATGTTTTCTTGTGTATATCATCTTTAGCCATATCTCAAAACCGAGTTGAGCTATTGAGTTGAGTTGAGTCTAGTTGACTTTGAACATTGAAAAAATGTGCCTTAAATTTTTCTGTTGTCGGAAATTTTTTTGTTGTCGGAAATTTTTCTTTTTCGACAACAAAAAATTATTTGGCCTCATGTTGTATTACTATTTTTTCAGTAAAATCCGCAGTTTGGAACGCTTTCAATTTATACCTTCTATATTCCTATTTCGGCCACGATGTGCAAACTAGTGAATACCAGTGTTCACATCATGGTATTTTCATATCGCTTTCCATCGCTTTCCAGAAAAATACGATAAATGGCAACGCGAAATTAACTCGACGTATATGGAAACTGATATTTGATATGATATAAATTTTTTAATATATTTTCCGCTGAATTATGCTCGAAAAATTAATATTTTTGACACAATCTTGAAATATTGTCTTCCCTGTGAACTGTGAAGTCCCTTGATGCACGCATCTGAATCCGTATAGGGCCTCAACACATTACAGTTTCATCATACTCTGTTCGAGTTTCGTCTGTTCCCCGAGGGAAATTTGCAGTATGATACTGCGGATAATAGCGTTCGATGTTATAGGTGCATTTGTTCATTGTCGGCTACGCGTTTATTCCATATTTGCTTTGTCTATTTCTGCTGTTTGCCACAGATCTCCGATATTATTTTTGACGTCATTCAGCCTCCATGTTTCCGAAACATATAACACTGCAAACATTATTACACTGGTTTTTTGTTATTTCTGAGCCATGTGTGTACTTTAATTAACTGTGCGGGATGTTGGAAATGGTTACCACGTTTTGCCATTTTTATGGTACAAAAATTATAATAAAATTATTTTTAGTTCTACTGGTTTCTCCATTCATTATACTTTAGTTTATATTTATAGTACTTTCCCCACATCAAGTTAAATTTCCTAGTATTTCATTAATTGTATTTATTTTACATTATTAATTATTTTTATCCACGACTACCAAATAATATGTAGGCACATAATAGCCTCTGTGCACATAATTATTAGGGTGTACCTTTCTTAGGAAGCCATTCATTCGGTGTATGTTGTAGTGGCAATAGATTGGGTCGGTCACGTTGGCCCTCTAAACTGCAGTAACCAAATCGAAATGTACGTCATAGTTATGCACATATTTTACACAATTTTGTACACCATATTCCGAATTTTGTACACCGTGCTCCAGGAACTGGAAAGCGAAAACCTATGGGGGGCAAATTGACAGTTGCCCCCCTCCCCCCACTTTGCGTGAATGTAATTAATTGTACAGCTGTTATAAACGTTTCATTTTGCACAATTTTGTACAGCCTCTTAAAAATTACCTTCAGCCCCTCCAACTCCCTAGGTAAAACCACTTTCTTGCCATTATAATCTTTAAATTTTGTTCACCCGTTTCCAAATTTTGCACCATTTTGGAGACCATTTCCAAATTTTGCACAGCCTCTTGAAAAAATACCTTAATACCTACCCTAATATAATACCCTACCACCACCCCACCATAGGTTAAAATCTTTTCTAGCTATTATAACCGTTAAATTTTGCACCATATTGCACGCTTATATCCAAACTTTTCGCAGTCTCAGATTAGCCCTCGCAGCCTCTTTAAAAATTACCTTCAGACACCACCCATGCTCAAGATAACAACCATTAAATAGTCAAATCGGTGTCTAAGACACCGCCTTTTGTTAGTCGGCAATGCCCTCTGGTGTAGCGAGTTTTTTCCTTTTTTTAATTACGGTGTTCAATACAATTTTTTCACTCACCCCCCTCCAATAAGTTTTCCCTTTCCAGTTTACCCTAGGGGGTAAGGTGTGCAAAATTCGGGATAGGTTGTGCAGAAATTTTTAAAAATATGTGCAAAATTATGAGGTACATTTCAGTTCGGTTACTGCACTTGGGGGCCAACTTGACCGACCCAAATATATAGGCTAAAATAACAAATCCTACAACCTCCTAAAGTCCTGGGATTAAAAACTGCACCAGAACTGAACAGAACCAGAATCATTTGCTCTTCAATATATCGACATGCGGTTTTCGCCCACCAGTATGTGTACTTATACGGCATATTTTAAAGCTATCTTTATTATATACAGGATGTTCATATATAGCATGGTGAACCGAAGCTGATTTTTTAAATAGAACAACACTATATTTTTACGTTATTAGTCTCCACGTACAAAAAATATTTTGATAAAAGAGCTTTTACTCGTTCTATTTATCCCGAACATATTCTATTTATACCGAACTGCCTGCGCCCTGGGCGACAATATGATACGTTATTGTGAATGGATTGCAAAGTGGCAACGTAAATTAAATTTATGTTCTGTTTGTTTCCGAATTAAAATTATTTTATAAATCCCCACATGATGAAAACACGATACAACTAATTTATTATTCAATGAAAAGCTGAATATTGATGCTTTGTAAGCATTATGGGAAACAAATTAAAATTAAAAAATTATTTATGAGGCTGCACTGGTAAACATTAATAAATTTTCCCTACGGGATGATAGGATAATACATATGTTTTAGAAGAGGAAATAATTTGTGATACATGGAACATAATTTACAATGCAGTATTTTTATTTAATTATGCATATAATCTCTTAAACGAAATGGAATCTGATTTTGAAAATTATAATTTTAATACTTTTTTTCTGAAATAAACTGATCAACAAAATAAACGTTAGACTGCCAAATTTGCTCTGATTTTGGAACAGAATAAATCTGGATTGCCGCCGCCTATTTAGTTTCTGTTTGAAGTGTTAGCTAGTACAATGTTTTGTCTGCCGGTCCTTGTTTGTACCAAGGATATATGTTTCATATAAAGTTTCTACAGGGCTGAAAATAAAACAGTGCTAAATTTCTGAAATTTCGTCATCGTCCCATTTCAACAAAAATTTTTTCTCGATTTCAACATGAATGTCATAAATTAGAACCTCATATCTCGAAACGGTTTTTGCGATTTTCGTTGATTTGCCTTATTTACACAGTGACCGCAAAAACATCCATTTTTGGCCTTGCATTGATAACTTTTTTACTCGTGAAACGACTCTCAAAATCCAGGCCTCATGTTGAAGCTAAAACTGCAGTTAATAAAGCACGATAAAGATAATCGACTCCAGGCAAAGTTTCAATATACAGGGTTGCATCAAAGTTGAACCAAATCTGCATAACTCGCAAAACCTAGTATTCTGAGAGACTTCAATTAAAGACAACTTGCTTTCGAACAAATTGTATAATCTGAACACTTTAATGTTTTTCTTACTTGCATGAGTTAGGAATTGTTGGTGTAGGAAGGAATTAATGATTCCTGCTTTTGAAGAAGCCTGCTTTTGAAGAAGAATCATAGCTCTTGCTTATCTGATATTTTTGTTGCCATGCAACGATAACTGTCACTAGTTGTCACTTTGCCGCCCTGTAGAAACTTTATATGAAACATATATCTTTGGTACAAACAAGGACCGGCAGACAAAACATTGTACCAGCTAACACTTCAAACAGAAACTAAATAGGCCGCGGCAATCCAGATTTATTTTGTTCCAAAATCAGAGGAAATTTGGCAGTGTAACGTTTATTTTGTTGATCAGTTTATATTACAGACACCAATTTTCTGTTATAAACATGTAAATCGAAAAATCTGAAAAACTTAGTTTTTTTTTTAAATGGCACCCTATTTTTTAGTCTCTTTAGATTCCTTGTAAAAAATACAAATAAATATATAATACATTATCTATCTAAAATAAAGACTTTATGAGAAATTTGGTCTAATACAGATATTTACCAATCTCATGTTATTTGTCTATTAAATTACTTTTAAAAAATAGGTTGCCATAGAAAAATTCCATTTATAACTCCCTCCGCTATGTGAAACTTTCCGCTTGAGCATTGCATGTTTCATATAGTGCTTTGTTACGTAATCTGTATGTCACCATTATATGAAAAGGTATAATCTAAACGTGTTTATTTATAAAATAAAATGAGGAAGATTTGAGTAGTTAAATAAATAAACATAAACTTGTTCCGCAGCTTTCCAAACTTTTGACGTGTCATTTTAGGCACACCGATAATTTCGTATTTCGCTCAACAACTCGCTGATATTCCCCATAAAAAATAAAATAAATCTCTAATAACTTGATTAGAGTAAGACATACCAATAAATTGTAGAAAATACTGATAACTAAAATGCAAATTTGATGTAAAAATAATTATTATAATATTTTATACATTTTCTATATTTTATATTTTCGAATTTTTTACAAGGAAATCAACGAGATTAATTTTTTTTTTTAAATTAAGATGGAATTAATTTCAATTAAAATTAATCTTGAGCTTTTGAAAGAGACCTGGAAATATTTCAAGGCCCTAGAGAATACGTTTACGACCTGATAATCCCAATACACTTGTCCCACTACACAATCCCTGCACCTCTGGAATGGTGATATCTAGCGGCGCTGTGCTGAATCTGGACTGGAATGCTGGAAGCCGGAACTCTGCCTTATCTCTCCTTCTACTGCGTACAATTCGTGGCACTAGATATATCTTGTTGATTTCACTTTGATTAGTCGATGTTCTCCTTGATATGATTACACAAATTACAGCTTGGATCTGCTAATATCCCAACCCAGCTTCATCCAACAGTGGTTTAACACACAAAAACACTTAATTTAAAAGTCATGCAATTACAGAACCGTGTGTAAACACAAGTATGTTTATTTAGCATAAATTCGAACTAAATTGATTCTTAGGAAATTTTCGCCTTATTGAAACTTAAATTTTCTTTTAAGAAACGACATTGCGTGGCTACGTCCTAAATGTCATACGTTAAACTGCTTTATGCATTCTTTTAAATGTCCATGATTGATTATTAATTAATAGCTAAACTTATTCACTATTTAAAAGTCTTTGGAATTATACGTATTCCATACGGGAGCACTCGTACTGCGTGGTTACCGTCTTGACCTACATATTATAACTAACTGGCTTTGTTTTCGTAATCAGGGAAGATCTATTACTAAAAATAATGATACTTCCTTGGTTACATATGTTTACAGGACTTGCTAAATTCTGACAACCAATCAAATTGTTTTATTATTTTCACTTTTGGTAATTTCACATTGAATTACTAATTTGAAAACATCACGTATTACATCTATTCACTCGGAGTTGTTATTTACTGTGCATTACATCTTTGGACGTTTAAAACTACCTTTTAGTCGACTGCGTACGTTCGACTTTTATATTCTGCTTTGAAATCCCGCTTTTCCACATATGCTTTAATATATATATATATATATATATATATATATATATATATATATATATATATATATATATATATATATATATATATATATATATATATATATATATATATATATATATCTTGATTCTGATATAGTTTAATAGTATGTTATATTACATAAATCATAATATGATATGTTGAACCTAGTATTACTTTTAACTGTTTTTTCTGGCGATTTTTAATTAAGTTATTAAAAAATACGGCTTAGCCAATGAGATTGTGTCTGGTTGCATCAGCATCATCTCTCTCTCTGATGCTTATTGTCTGATTTATTTACTTTTTACATTGTTATTCTTTGTGTTTACGGTTGTAATGAGTTCTATTTTCTCATTTATCAATATATATATATGTTTACGATTTATCTCATTATGCGATTAATTCAACATGTCAGCCACAAGTTGTCAAAAGAACGTC
>CAXKVY010004449.1:0-15900 GCA_964058915.1 Tetropium fuscum | reverse complement strand
CACTTACAGCAATGCAGGATACTTCGGGCGTTAATAAAACGGCGAATTGACGCTTACGAAAATTATTTAAGCCATATTCAGGAATCAGTATATTCAGGAATCAGTGTGATTTCAAAAATCTTTTGTCATCTATAAATTGTAAAAAAGGGCAACGAGAATTCCTGGAAAAATTACTTACTTATATAAAACATCTGATAGTCCACAAGATATTCTAGACAGCTTTGTAATTTTTTTTAGCTCCGTATTTGTAAATTCGAGACAAGTAGATTAAACCGAAACCTAAGGCAACAATTTTAAAGGCATGCGAATATCAATATCGCGAGAATAACTATTACAGATATTCAACAGGTAGCTTAAAGAACAAAATGACATCTGGACCTGATTTAAATCATCTTTCCTCGCGAATGACTACAAATACGTCCTAGGTATACCACTGTTTATTATATTCAATCTCTCGTTAAATACTGCAGTGTTTCCAAGTCGTTGAAAGATTGCAAAAGCCTGTCCAATATTTAAATCAGGTGATATGTCGAGTGTGTATAATTATAGACAAATTTCCCTACTATGCAACTTTGCAAAAGCCTTTGAGATTACCCTGTATAACCATATTTATTCTGCAGTGAAAATGGTGAATGGTTTCATTAAGAATAGGTCCACAGTTATAAATTTGCTTCTGATAACACCTATCAGAAATACTAGATAATAAAGATATAAACTGACAAATATAAACTGACAAAACCTGGAACGTGAAACTACAATTAAAGACTTCGGTACCTATTTATTTTGATAGTGAATTACTTTACTGTGAATTACTACATGATTGTTAGGCTATAAAGATGCTAGGATTGATAACTCGCAATTGTAAATCGTTTACAAATATGGATGCATTAAAAATGATATATTATTCGTCCCTACGGTCATAACTTGAATATGCATCAATGATTTGGAATCCTTTTTATCAGATTTATAAACATAGAGTAGAAAATGTTCAAAGACGACTTTTAAAGTATTTATCATTTAAGAGTACAGGAATCTATCCAGAGAGAGGAATGTTCTTTTTCATATATCCAAATGTATAATGAAATATATTCACCATTGCATCAAATGTGTAATAGTGCGAATAAAATATCTGAAATATGTGATATAAAGAATTGTAGGGAAAATTTCTTATTAAAATGTATAAGACGATATATGTTCACTATTAAACAGAATTTTCTTCTAGTTTTTTTTCTTAATTTTTTGATGGGAAAAAGAGTTCGACTACAAGGGCCTGCCGGAAAAATATGTTGTTGCCATTTAAAAAAAAATATTGATGCCATCATATCCGCCTTAACACCTAGAGCACCATCTTACTGTATATGACATCAGAGTAAGCGGAATTAAAAATAAAAATCGACGTGGCCGAGGATTTTAGATAGAAACGTCAGTCTTAAGAAATTTTGAATTTATCCGTTACTCTTCTAACGCACTTATATATACGCACTTATATAACGCATATATATATATATATATATATATATATATATATATATATATATATATATATATATATATATATATATATATATATATATATATATATATATATATATATATATATATATATATATATATATATATATATATATATATATATATATATATATATATATAGTACAGTAAAACACACTTATCAGTGCTATATCTGGACATACATACGGAAATGAACCACTATACACACGAAAACGAACCACTTAGAAGTTGTACAAGTTCTTTCACCTTTCTTGAGGATCTTCAGAGCAGTATACGATTTATTTCATTGATCATTTATACTTGAATTTAAAATATTAATACTCCAACACTTGCAGTGACGTTTTATGACATTAGTTTTTGACGGAACTCAAATTCTTAGAATACACAAACCTAGTCTACTATTTATATTTGTTCTATTTGAACATATTATATATAAAAGCAATAGGCATACAGTTATCCAGAAGATGTTAAACTTTAAAATGCATAAATGCATAAATATATATATATATATATATATATATATATATATATATATATATATATATATATATATATATATATATATATATATATATATATATATATATATATATATATATATATATATATAGAGATGAGACTTTCGGAAATAAAATAAGTATTTTGTAGAAAAGTTTTGGGTTTTCCAATAATTTTAATTCATCTGAATGACGCTGGCATAACTCGATCAATGTAATTTCTTCATGATGATATAAAAAAGCACCGCATGCATAGTTACAATCCTACTACCGTGCTAAGAGTCGTCTGGCATGCTCTGAACTTATGTACTTTGCACCGTTTTTCATCCCGGTCTAATTTAAATTCAAGATCAGCTATCGGACACTTTTTAATACATGTTTCAACACGACGCAATATCACGAACTATAACGCAAAAAGCGCAGTCTGCTACACTTGTGTCATGCAGTTTTGTAAATTTGTATCACTTGTTCCACAAAACAGCTCCACATTTTATTATACTTGAAAATATATAAAAGATAATTGCTTTTGTTCTCATTCATAAATTCCGGTGTCCTACAAGCTGGAATTTCGTACGAGGTGCAATTTTTTCACCACCTTTTAATGTGAGTTTTATGGTGCAACAATTTTTTCAATATAAGTCGGGCATACCGAGTTTCTTTGATAGGCGTTTCACCATAGGTGGCTCTCATTCATCACGTATTTAGTTGCCATGACAGTGTCCACCAGATTTGAAAGAAATAACAATTTGTATATCTATCACGGTAACACAACATTTTTTGCATTCTCAATGGAAAAGGGGACACTATTGAGTGAAATTCGTAAAGCATTGTACCAGTTTTGTGGTTAGCAACACGTTTCTACTTAGCAATACTATTGTTAACCCTAGCCAACCTTTCTTTATATACTTAATATATATTAAAATATATAAAATAAAATAATATATAATAGAAACTTTTATCAAATGTAATAATACCACATCAATATAATAATATGATAATGTGAATATTCAACTGATGCGCATACTGTATGCTGTAAATATGTGAATGTCAGATATGGGAAACCCCGGCCCCCGGGCCGGGTCCGGTACTTCACCAGCTTCAATCTGCCCCGCGAGAGATTCAGAAAATTCAAGTAACGATATCAATTCAAATCGATAAATAATATTATTAGTGGAACGCCACAGATCGAGTAAGAAATAGTCGTAAAGAAACAAACAGATAAACATTCGGGAAGCCGCTCGTGCACTTGAAGCAATCTCTTACGATCGAGAGTATTCTAGTTGCTTATTGTGGGAATATATAAACCGCGAGCGCGTGTCACCTAATTACTTCTTAACAACTGACATCAGTTTTTGACGGAACTGATGTCATAAAACATCACTGCAAGTGTTGGAGTATTAATATTTTAAATTCAAGTATATATGATACAGCATACAGTGACATACAGCATATTTTGTGCCGCTATTGCGTGTAATTGAATTTTACAAATGACATATGAAATGTAGCGTGAAATAGATGAATTAACATTTTTTCTGAACGAACATTTTTCTTCTTCTTGATATTGCATTTTTATATACTCCGACCATTTATGCAGATGTTCAGAGGAAATATTAGTATTCGTTGCAAGTAGTTTGAAAGTAAATAGTGGAGAATTGTACAAAAACCGAACAAAAATATGATATCGAAGTTGCAGACAAATTAAAATATTTCTTTTGTGAATACCTACCTACTTAAGCAGGGCGGTTAGGTTTACAACAGCAGGACTTTACCAGACGCCTGTTTATCGAAAATTAATGGTAGTCTCTTACATAAAGTATGAGTAAAAAAAGAGAAAGAGAAGAGTATTTCATAGAAAAATTGCAAGACACAAGTAGTATTTTCAATACTGAAAGTTACACGAAAGATAACTATTCGTCGAAACAACGAATGTATACCGTGAATCTCTCTATTATACTCACAAACAGAAGAAAACTGTGTAACAGTCATAATTTCAGCACCCTGTATGCACTTACCTATATATATATATATATATATATATATATATATATATATATATATATATATATATATATATATATATATATATATATATATATATATATATATATATATATATATATATATATATATATATGTATATATATATATATATATATATATATATATATATATATATATATATATATATATATATATATATATTAATTGCCTTTGTCACGCCGATAAATACCCTCAAGGCCACTGTATTTGGTTTTAGCATATTTTACAGCTATTAATTTAAGGAGTGGTATTTATTCACACAGACAGACTAAGTACACAAATTATAACAATAAATAAGAGAGAGGGTTGTTTGAGAATTTACTTTATTGGCAACTGCTTGAAGTAAGAAATAACATTTTATATTCAAATTCAAATCTAGTAATTTTAATTATTTCAATTTGGCTAATCAGATCAGTTTTATCAAGGAGACAAAAGGAAGTCCTTTTTTGTGTATAATTGGAAGCCATGACAGGATAGTTAATTTTAACAGCTATTTTCTACATTATCCTGGCTCAAAGTGTAAGGAGGCCTAATAAGAGCTAAGGTATGTAACAACTAATATCTCCTCTTTGTTTTGATATAAATTTCATATGTGAGAGACTGAAAAACGGAACATTTTCAGGCCTCTCGTCTCTTACTGTTTGTCCTTACTTTCTTCACGCCAAAATTGACTCTAGTAACACTTGACAAAAGCAGCGAGCATTGTGCGGTGCACTCAACCACTGGTTTCATCTATTTTTGCTATTTCGAGCAGCTTGTTATAAAGTTTGAGGTCCAGGAGGCGCAGCCTTTAGTTAGACCTGAAGAGAGCTGCGGTGGGTCAGAGAAGCCTGTAAGCCACCTTTACCCTTCACAGAGTGTATCGGAGCCCCTCAAAGTTGGACATTGGTTCGCTAGCAGTATTCTCTAGAGTGATATCCGAGAGCGGTCAAAGACGGTTTGTGTACTTAGTCCCAACTGTGAGTACCACTTTCTTTATTTATGATAGCGTTGTGGAGGAAACCTTTGTCTCACGTTATGGTCACGACACTTCCAGGACAAAGTGTATGGGTGGTGATAAAATCCTTGTAACTTTAGTCATACCTCTTACCGTAAGCTTTGCGTTTGTGATTATTTCATAATTTTTTGATTTTGTAAACTTAGGGACAGCTGTTCGTAAGGGCATTATACCTGTAAAAACTACAATTTAGATGGTGTGCCTTTAGCTTCTTTATTTGGTCAGTTGTTGATCGGTGGCCTGATCACTACCTACTTTCCTAGGTAGTATATTGTATTAGTATTGTAGGTTTCATTATTACAAGTAAGATCACCATTTATATTAGATTTCAACTTGTCTCTGTTGTACATTGCAAAAGAGCGCGACTTGTAGGCATTTGTAGGTTAATATTAGTGTCAAACTCATCTGTCACCACAGGTCTTCACACACTGTCTTGGTTGTTCCAAATTGTGATTTCGCTGTGTCACACAGTGCTGTGACACATTATTTGTCCGTGTTACATTTACCTTTATTTGTGTTTATACATATTTATATTTACAAATACCTTTATTCATATATCTCTATACTCATTTACATATTTTTACATTTATATATTATTATACTTGAATTCGGATACAGTGTGTTTTATTTGCACCTGCCACATATCTTGCCAGCTGTGTATTCATTTATCAATTTGGTTTTGCCGATTTCACTAAAATCGGATGGCGCCTGGGCTGGTTTACTTATGCGCAGAGAAGAATTAAATTGTCCGGAGTTTACTTTAAATACGAATTCCGCACTCACGACCGCTTCCGTAAAGACGAGCAGCCGGCCTCTGTGACATTGCCTGCAACACCTATTTAGTGTCACAACTGTTCAAAAACTTTTTGATTTTTTTAACAAAAAAAGATTTTTTTGAAGTCTGTTTTGTTTTTTGTTAAAAATATTTTCTAAAGCCGATTTTATTCGGTGTTTTTATTCAGCACACGAAAAGAATCGGGAAATTTTTGCGTTCGTTGTTTCCGTGCACTAGCTCGAAAAACGCCATGTTATATTATTACTAATACAGATTAAAATAAGTTGTTTTCAAAGAAATATAATAAAAAAATATTAGAAACACTTTTTACTGCATTTTCTTATCTATAATTGCGTACCAATATGATAATTTAATTCAAATGAATGAATTTATATCAAATGTTCTGATCCACTTGAATCCACTTACTCACTTCAATACATCAACAATAATTTGCTAATATATTCCATGAAGCGCTCTAAAACCCGCCTACGCAATATATCAGGAACTCCGGGGAAAGTTTCTGAGCTAGATCTTTAAATTCGATAAACTATAGTTGAACCTTGACCTGAAATCACAATTATAATGTTTCTCAGACTTCGAATAAATCTAACTCATGGAACGTGAAAACTTGAACGCCATGAAATTTAATGCAGGAGTGCGAAGCATAATGATGTAGGATAGGAGATGCAGGAAAATGGCGGAGTAACCAGAATAAAACAGTGACCTATAGTAGGATATTATTTAAATATCTGATAATATATATTTTGAATAAATGCAAGTGCCTGTCAATTCATTGTAATCTGATTTAATTTAAATAGCTTAGAATTTTGTTTTCATTTAATTCTTCATTATGACGACGACCATCGCTTTTGCAATTGAACTAACGTTAATTTGTGTAGCTGTATTAAAAAATTATAAGAGCATTATTTTCTAAATTTTTCTAAGCATCCAATTGACAAATCAAAATTTTATAAAAGTGGAGACACATTACCGAGACTAATTTTATAAAATATCTTTATGTATGGAAAGATCCCTAAAACGCTTTAATGTATTATTTCAGTTCAATTATTTCGAAAGGAACCTGAAGATGTTGCACAACGCAGATATTTGGTATTATTTACTATGAGGCAATAAGGCATCTCTCCGCCGTATTTCCCATCTGTTTACATAGAATTTTTCCAGATAAATTAATTCCTATATATAAAAAAATCTATGGACTACCGTGTATATGTCCTGTTTTGGTAACTTGTTTGTCTCTATTTGTTTGAGTCTCAGAAAACCTGAGAAAATATTCAGTACGTTGATAAAAAATAGTCACTTGAACATGATATAAATAAAAATAATGCAGCAGGTATATAGACGAGGGGAAGGGAATGGAAAGAAAGAAATGCACGATGTATGTAGAAAGAAAACGAAAATATATAAATAGCAGCATTTACATTTCTTCAGCAATCACATGAAAACGATTGCAGAAATCCAATTTCTCAGCGATCCAAGCGCTTTGAACAATCGACTATGTCCAAGACAATGATAAGTCAGAAATATTCAATATTAACATACCGGGTGACCACCATTTCCACAATTTTTGAGCTATCCAGATGTACGTCCAGAAAGACTTATTTTGGCCATACGATTTTTTTTTGACCTCCGGTTTCGACAAAAGTGAACTCAGCTTTAGAAGACAGTCACATTTTTGGCACTTTGACAGCCATAAAACATCTAGTAGTCGCACGTCACTTTAAAATCTATTTAATTGGAACTATTTAATTGGAACAACTATTTAATTTGGAAATGAAGTTTTCTACATCCGCTATCTTAGTGTCA
The DNA here is from genome assembly GCA_964058915.1 of Tetropium fuscum. Taxonomy (NCBI): domain Eukaryota; kingdom Metazoa; phylum Arthropoda; class Insecta; order Coleoptera; family Cerambycidae; genus Tetropium; species Tetropium fuscum. Next base: position 8,255 of record CAXKVY010004449.1, on the reverse strand, counting down.
AACACGGCAAAAATATCATCCACATACCTTAACCAAATCCTAGGAAAATACTCGAATTCTTCTTTTGCTTCAGTTTCAAATCGACTCATGAAGACATCAGCAATGAAAGGCGATAAACAGTTACCCATTGCGGTTCCTTCATGTTGTTCATAGAACTTGTCATTGAAACGGAAGCAATTTTGTTTCATACAAAGTTTTGTAAGGTTTATATATTCTTCTATTACTTCTTTTCTATAGTTGTTTAATTCGAGTAAATCCTAAAGATAATCCAAGGTCTGTGGAATTGGTACACTCGGAAATAATGAACAAACATCAAAGGAAATCAAAATTTCACCCTCTTGCAATTGAATATTCTTGACCTTATCAATGAAATCATTCGAATTTTTAACTGAAAAACTAGGCTGTGCAATGGGCAAACTTTCAAATTCCTTAGTCAACCATTTTGATAAGTGGTAAGTCGGAGATCCAATAGACGATACTATTGGACGCACCGACTTCCCTGGCTTATGAATTTTTGGCAGGCAATACAATCTAGGTACAGTAGGGTTAGATACACGTAACCTATTCTTAACGGGTGGAGTAATAAGGTTTTTACATGATTTGAGGACATTTTTTATTTCACTGGTCATTCTTGATAAAGGGTTTCTAGTAAGTTCTTTATAAGGACCATTACTAATTAAGTTGTTTACCCGTTCATAATAGTCCTCTTTATCTAAAATAACAACCTTATTACCTTTATCTGCTTTTAAATAAAAACAATCTTTCTCGCGCAATCTTTTGATAATTTTTGTAGGATTCTTTGAGAATGACTGATTTTATTGCTGATCAAACAATATGTGTGCTACCCGAAATTTGTACTCGTCTATAAATACTGATGAATATGATAGGAATATATCCATATAGTTAAAAGCAAATATCCGAATGCTTCCGAATACCAATGCAAGTCACTTGTTCAGTATCAGTTGTTTAGGAAGCACAAAAATATTTGGTTTAAATCGGACTAAAAGGACTAAAGGACTAAAAGGACTAAAAGACTAAAAGGAAAAAAAGCACTCTACTATTTATTGTATGGCTTCAAAACGCTACTACTTAAAATCAACAAATAGGACCCAATCGACTGCCGTAATCCTGGAAATGTGAGACTTAATTTTTTAAATCATGTTTTCTTGTGTATATCATCTTTAGCCATATCTCAAAACCGAGTTGAGCTATTGAGTTGAGTTGAGTCTAGTTGACTTTGAACATTGAAAAAATGTGCCTTAAATTTTTCTGTTGTCGGAAATTTTTTTGTTGTCGGAAATTTTTCTTTTTCGACAACAAAAAATTATTTGGCCTCATGTTGTATTACTATTTTTTCAGTAAAATCCGCAGTTTGGAACGCTTTCAATTTATACCTTCTATATTCCTATTTCGGCCACGATGTGCAAACTAGTGAATACCAGTGTTCACATCATGGTATTTTCATATCGCTTTCCATCGCTTTCCAGAAAAATACGATAAATGGCAACGCGAAATTAACTCGACGTATATGGAAACTGATATTTGATATGATATAAATTTTTTAATATATTTTCCGCTGAATTATGCTCGAAAAATTAATATTTTTGACACAATCTTGAAATATTGTCTTCCCTGTGAACTGTGAAGTCCCTTGATGCACGCATCTGAATCCGTATAGGGCCTCAACACATTACAGTTTCATCATACTCTGTTCGAGTTTCGTCTGTTCCCCGAGGGAAATTTGCAGTATGATACTGCGGATAATAGCGTTCGATGTTATAGGTGCATTTGTTCATTGTCGGCTACGCGTTTATTCCATATTTGCTTTGTCTATTTCTGCTGTTTGCCACAGATCTCCGATATTATTTTTGACGTCATTCAGCCTCCATGTTTCCGAAACATATAACACTGCAAACATTATTACACTGGTTTTTTGTTATTTCTGAGCCATGTGTGTACTTTAATTAACTGTGCGGGATGTTGGAAATGGTTACCACGTTTTGCCATTTTTATGGTACAAAAATTATAATAAAATTATTTTTAGTTCTACTGGTTTCTCCATTCATTATACTTTAGTTTATATTTATAGTACTTTCCCCACATCAAGTTAAATTTCCTAGTATTTCATTAATTGTATTTATTTTACATTATTAATTATTTTTATCCACGACTACCAAATAATATGTAGGCACATAATAGCCTCTGTGCACATAATTATTAGGGTGTACCTTTCTTAGGAAGCCATTCATTCGGTGTATGTTGTAGTGGCAATAGATTGGGTCGGTCACGTTGGCCCTCTAAACTGCAGTAACCAAATCGAAATGTACGTCATAGTTATGCACATATTTTACACAATTTTGTACACCATATTCCGAATTTTGTACACCGTGCTCCAGGAACTGGAAAGCGAAAACCTATGGGGGGCAAATTGACAGTTGCCCCCCTCCCCCCACTTTGCGTGAATGTAATTAATTGTACAGCTGTTATAAACGTTTCATTTTGCACAATTTTGTACAGCCTCTTAAAAATTACCTTCAGCCCCTCCAACTCCCTAGGTAAAACCACTTTCTTGCCATTATAATCTTTAAATTTTGTTCACCCGTTTCCAAATTTTGCACCATTTTGGAGACCATTTCCAAATTTTGCACAGCCTCTTGAAAAAATACCTTAATACCTACCCTAATATAATACCCTACCACCACCCCACCATAGGTTAAAATCTTTTCTAGCTATTATAACCGTTAAATTTTGCACCATATTGCACGCTTATATCCAAACTTTTCGCAGTCTCAGATTAGCCCTCGCAGCCTCTTTAAAAATTACCTTCAGACACCACCCATGCTCAAGATAACAACCATTAAATAGTCAAATCGGTGTCTAAGACACCGCCTTTTGTTAGTCGGCAATGCCCTCTGGTGTAGCGAGTTTTTTCCTTTTTTTAATTACGGTGTTCAATACAATTTTTTCACTCACCCCCCTCCAATAAGTTTTCCCTTTCCAGTTTACCCTAGGGGGTAAGGTGTGCAAAATTCGGGATAGGTTGTGCAGAAATTTTTAAAAATATGTGCAAAATTATGAGGTACATTTCAGTTCGGTTACTGCACTTGGGGGCCAACTTGACCGACCCAAATATATAGGCTAAAATAACAAATCCTACAACCTCCTAAAGTCCTGGGATTAAAAACTGCACCAGAACTGAACAGAACCAGAATCATTTGCTCTTCAATATATCGACATGCGGTTTTCGCCCACCAGTATGTGTACTTATACGGCATATTTTAAAGCTATCTTTATTATATACAGGATGTTCATATATAGCATGGTGAACCGAAGCTGATTTTTTAAATAGAACAACACTATATTTTTACGTTATTAGTCTCCACGTACAAAAAATATTTTGATAAAAGAGCTTTTACTCGTTCTATTTATCCCGAACATATTCTATTTATACCGAACTGCCTGCGCCCTGGGCGACAATATGATACGTTATTGTGAATGGATTGCAAAGTGGCAACGTAAATTAAATTTATGTTCTGTTTGTTTCCGAATTAAAATTATTTTATAAATCCCCACATGATGAAAACACGATACAACTAATTTATTATTCAATGAAAAGCTGAATATTGATGCTTTGTAAGCATTATGGGAAACAAATTAAAATTAAAAAATTATTTATGAGGCTGCACTGGTAAACATTAATAAATTTTCCCTACGGGATGATAGGATAATACATATGTTTTAGAAGAGGAAATAATTTGTGATACATGGAACATAATTTACAATGCAGTATTTTTATTTAATTATGCATATAATCTCTTAAACGAAATGGAATCTGATTTTGAAAATTATAATTTTAATACTTTTTTTCTGAAATAAACTGATCAACAAAATAAACGTTAGACTGCCAAATTTGCTCTGATTTTGGAACAGAATAAATCTGGATTGCCGCCGCCTATTTAGTTTCTGTTTGAAGTGTTAGCTAGTACAATGTTTTGTCTGCCGGTCCTTGTTTGTACCAAGGATATATGTTTCATATAAAGTTTCTACAGGGCTGAAAATAAAACAGTGCTAAATTTCTGAAATTTCGTCATCGTCCCATTTCAACAAAAATTTTTTCTCGATTTCAACATGAATGTCATAAATTAGAACCTCATATCTCGAAACGGTTTTTGCGATTTTCGTTGATTTGCCTTATTTACACAGTGACCGCAAAAACATCCATTTTTGGCCTTGCATTGATAACTTTTTTACTCGTGAAACGACTCTCAAAATCCAGGCCTCATGTTGAAGCTAAAACTGCAGTTAATAAAGCACGATAAAGATAATCGACTCCAGGCAAAGTTTCAATATACAGGGTTGCATCAAAGTTGAACCAAATCTGCATAACTCGCAAAACCTAGTATTCTGAGAGACTTCAATTAAAGACAACTTGCTTTCGAACAAATTGTATAATCTGAACACTTTAATGTTTTTCTTACTTGCATGAGTTAGGAATTGTTGGTGTAGGAAGGAATTAATGATTCCTGCTTTTGAAGAAGCCTGCTTTTGAAGAAGAATCATAGCTCTTGCTTATCTGATATTTTTGTTGCCATGCAACGATAACTGTCACTAGTTGTCACTTTGCCGCCCTGTAGAAACTTTATATGAAACATATATCTTTGGTACAAACAAGGACCGGCAGACAAAACATTGTACCAGCTAACACTTCAAACAGAAACTAAATAGGCCGCGGCAATCCAGATTTATTTTGTTCCAAAATCAGAGGAAATTTGGCAGTGTAACGTTTATTTTGTTGATCAGTTTATATTACAGACACCAATTTTCTGTTATAAACATGTAAATCGAAAAATCTGAAAAACTTAGTTTTTTTTTTAAATGGCACCCTATTTTTTAGTCTCTTTAGATTCCTTGTAAAAAATACAAATAAATATATAATACATTATCTATCTAAAATAAAGACTTTATGAGAAATTTGGTCTAATACAGATATTTACCAATCTCATGTTATTTGTCTATTAAATTACTTTTAAAAAATAGGTTGCCATAGAAAAATTCCATTTATAACTCCCTCCGCTATGTGAAACTTTCCGCTTGAGCATTGCATGTTTCATATAGTGCTTTGTTACGTAATCTGTATGTCACCATTATATGAAAAGGTATAATCTAAACGTGTTTATTTATAAAATAAAATGAGGAAGATTTGAGTAGTTAAATAAATAAACATAAACTTGTTCCGCAGCTTTCCAAACTTTTGACGTGTCATTTTAGGCACACCGATAATTTCGTATTTCGCTCAACAACTCGCTGATATTCCCCATAAAAAATAAAATAAATCTCTAATAACTTGATTAGAGTAAGACATACCAATAAATTGTAGAAAATACTGATAACTAAAATGCAAATTTGATGTAAAAATAATTATTATAATATTTTATACATTTTCTATATTTTATATTTTCGAATTTTTTACAAGGAAATCAACGAGATTAATTTTTTTTTTTAAATTAAGATGGAATTAATTTCAATTAAAATTAATCTTGAGCTTTTGAAAGAGACCTGGAAATATTTCAAGGCCCTAGAGAATACGTTTACGACCTGATAATCCCAATACACTTGTCCCACTACACAATCCCTGCACCTCTGGAATGGTGATATCTAGCGGCGCTGTGCTGAATCTGGACTGGAATGCTGGAAGCCGGAACTCTGCCTTATCTCTCCTTCTACTGCGTACAATTCGTGGCACTAGATATATCTTGTTGATTTCACTTTGATTAGTCGATGTTCTCCTTGATATGATTACACAAATTACAGCTTGGATCTGCTAATATCCCAACCCAGCTTCATCCAACAGTGGTTTAACACACAAAAACACTTAATTTAAAAGTCATGCAATTACAGAACCGTGTGTAAACACAAGTATGTTTATTTAGCATAAATTCGAACTAAATTGATTCTTAGGAAATTTTCGCCTTATTGAAACTTAAATTTTCTTTTAAGAAACGACATTGCGTGGCTACGTCCTAAATGTCATACGTTAAACTGCTTTATGCATTCTTTTAAATGTCCATGATTGATTATTAATTAATAGCTAAACTTATTCACTATTTAAAAGTCTTTGGAATTATACGTATTCCATACGGGAGCACTCGTACTGCGTGGTTACCGTCTTGACCTACATATTATAACTAACTGGCTTTGTTTTCGTAATCAGGGAAGATCTATTACTAAAAATAATGATACTTCCTTGGTTACATATGTTTACAGGACTTGCTAAATTCTGACAACCAATCAAATTGTTTTATTATTTTCACTTTTGGTAATTTCACATTGAATTACTAATTTGAAAACATCACGTATTACATCTATTCACTCGGAGTTGTTATTTACTGTGCATTACATCTTTGGACGTTTAAAACTACCTTTTAGTCGACTGCGTACGTTCGACTTTTATATTCTGCTTTGAAATCCCGCTTTTCCACATATGCTTTAATATATATATATATATATATATATATATATATATATATATATATATATATATATATATATATATATATATATATATATATATATATATATATATATATATATATATCTTGATTCTGATATAGTTTAATAGTATGTTATATTACATAAATCATAATATGATATGTTGAACCTAGTATTACTTTTAACTGTTTTTTCTGGCGATTTTTAATTAAGTTATTAAAAAATACGGCTTAGCCAATGAGATTGTGTCTGGTTGCATCAGCATCATCTCTCTCTCTGATGCTTATTGTCTGATTTATTTACTTTTTACATTGTTATTCTTTGTGTTTACGGTTGTAATGAGTTCTATTTTCTCATTTATCAATATATATATATGTTTACGATTTATCTCATTATGCGATTAATTCAACATGTCAGCCACAAGTTGTCAAAAGAACGTCTCAGTTTTCCACACTAGTCCGGAAAAGATCTACTTTCTAACTTGTTGACATGGTTAAAATGATATTCATAATGTATCGCAGGATTAACATATATCTCGCTACCGATGCCAGAATAGATTGTGTTTGCAATGTTTACATATCCCTACTGTAACAGAGACATAAAAATAAAACCCTTGTTATATTAGGTGCGGCAGCTGTTACCCTGATCTCATAACGCGGCTGGAAAGTCACCGCATTGCGGTAGTCTTATCTAGGCGTTTTTGCATAAAATGCATTCCTGTATTTATTTTATAGGTACCTACCTGGTATTTTTGCGTCCTATTTCCAACGGCAAAAAAGATAATAGTATCGATATATGAGCAACATGTTGCAACGGTGGGTAGCAGTGTTAGAGCGCAGAGGAAACGTATGGTGGTTGCATCGATTATAGTACAAAAATATTATTTTTCCTAAATCGGCAACAAAGAACGTCGAAATCGGCAGTAAATAACGTTGTTTTACGATTTTCACTTAAAAATACAAGCAACTTAAAATTGTTTTACACATCATTAAAAGACAAAAATGCACTCGTCAACACTAACATTTTATATCAAATTCCATATAAACAATATAATGAATAGGCTAGTCATCCTAAACAGAAAAAGGCAAAATTCGCCTTTTTCGCCAAATTCGCAAAAAATCGGTAATTGTGATTTTCTGATATTCTGTGAGGATTCATAGCAGCTACATAAAACCAAGTTCGCAGCTTCGAAACACTTGTGCTCTCTGCGTGGTGAGGGATATTGTACGACCAGTAGGTTTTGAGATACAGGACCTTAAAAACTAGATTTTTTTTATTCCCAGCAAAATATCAACTATATTATTATAATCCATATTACAAATAAAATAACGAGATATTATAATAAGTGTAATGTAGCTTTTTATTAAATTAAGCATAAAACAAAGCATATAGACTATTTCTCACGATATTTTATATATATAACATATTATCAGTAACTGGCTAAATCAGATATTTTGCAAAATAGAGCCTGAAGATTTGTGGAGTTGTAAAGGAGAGTAAAAGGAATAGTACGATGTTATAGCACTTAATTTATATTTATATAATGCATATTTGTTTTATTTTCTAAAATCAAAAAAATTGTAATGCGATATTTTTCTTTACTAAAAATTTTAAATTTAAATCATTGGATGGTCTCGGTTTTGATGGTCTGATGGTCCCAACAGGGTCACAAAGAAGCAGCATCTGATCAGGTACAGCTTTATCGATGTTTTTTATCGATAATTGTATCAAACCATTGCTTCTAAAACCAGGCAATCCTTTACATC
>CAXKVY010004448.1:0-23317 GCA_964058915.1 Tetropium fuscum | reverse complement strand
CAATGTACTTTTCAACATTGAGTAGACACTCCATAACGTAGGAGGTTTTATAATTTTTTATTTTTCCTCAAAATAGCATATAAACACATTTTCAGAAATCTTTTTTACATGTTTCTTGTCGCACCATTCACGAAATTGGTCATATGTTTTCTCATATGCTAACTTGGATTTGGACGGTAACATATTGGATACTTTTGCATTTGCTTTCTATGATATATCTGATGAGGTATCACTCCCACTATCTTAAACAACATCCATCTTCTTGAAAATAACTTGAAATTGAAGCAACTACGAGCAAACACAGTCAAACACGCGGCATACCAACAAACCGTTTCTATGGTAACGACACAGAAAGACCACTGGATGCTATGAAATTGTATTGGAAGTATTGATAACATTAAGGCTGGGATTTTGTAGAGTGAGAGGCAAATAGAAGCATTTATTTTGGTTAAGTATAAATAATTAAAAAACTACATAATATCTGATTATCAAATTAGGTGCATTCACTAGCTATTATCATAGTGATAATTAAAATATAAGTTTTTTGTCCCAAAATTTTCTTATTAGCCTGTTCTGTGCGCTAGAAATGAAAATTTGCATTTTTATTGTTAAAATCACATTATTTTCATTTCAAGCGCACAGAACAGGCTTATAAGAAAATATTGGGAAAAAACTTATATTATAATTATCACTATAATAATAGCTAGTGAATGCACCTAATTTGATAATCAGATATTATGTAGTTTTTTAATTATTTATACTTAACTAAAATAAATGCATCTATTTGCCTCTCACTCTACAAAATCCCAGCCTTAAGGATAACATGTATGGAAGAGAGAAGTATTATTTTGTTATTTTGGACTTATATTTTTCATACAGGAAGAATTTTTTAATACGATTTTACTGAAAACATTGAATAATATTTTCAAGACAACAGTCGTTTAAAAGCGATAACTTATCGGGACAAAAAACCACGTCAAGATGTAGTGGAAGTATTTATTTTTAATATATTTCAGACGATGTAAATTCACATTAACAGTTGTACAAAAAATGTTGTTTGTATTTCGTGTATAAAATTCATGGCATATTCGAGAGAATTTTCTCATCTGCCATTAAAAAAACACTCATTTTACGCACTTAATACAAAAATAACTATTTTCAAATACTCCGACTAGATCGTTTTCTTATTAGTGAGAGATACATAAAAATTATATGTGATAATTTATTACTCCTATTGTTAAAATAATTGTAATAAATAAATGCTTTGTCTATAAACATACCAATTTTTTTAGGTTCTAATCATCAATAAATATAGGTGTTACTAAATTAATATTAAGGAACCATATTTTTATAAATCCACATTTCATTTGTTGCATATTCTGAAAAATGCCCACAAGATAAGTGTATTAATTTTATTGATGGCATTAACAGCTATAAACTAGTATTGTTTTAACACAAAAATTATTTAAACATTAAATTAAATCCAAGAGTAAAATTAATGTTACATAATACTAATAATAATAATTACAGATAAAGAAAAATCCCAGATAAATTAAAGTCTATAAATATGCTGGGATGATTTTCATATAAACTATATATGAATTCCAATAAGTGTAAAATAATTACTAAATGATTTACATTACTATGTAGATACGTATTTCCCTGAAGAAATCGTAAAATGTAAAATCAAAAAATCTGGGTAGTTCAACGACAGGTTGTGAGATGCGAAAACAAGTAAGAGCGCACAAGAGGGAGTTTAATAATAGTACAGTCAGAAATTGATTAGCCAGTATATAAAAGAAAGGAGTAGAACAGAATACAGAAGAGCACTTAGAGGGGGGAAAGGAAAGAAATGCAGTGAAATAATATATGAACCGAGTAACAAGAGCAAAATGGCATGGGACTTGATAAGTTCTGAAATGAACTCAAAAAAGCGCACATATAGCAACAGAAATAAACAGCCACGAATTTAATTCACACTCTGCTAATACCTCTGAGCATATTATAAAGAGCATAGATATTTACCAATTATCTGCTTCTTTAATAACAGCAGTAATCCTACTTTCTCCTTCTTCATGTCACCAGTCGTGCCCTATGATATAAAGTTGGCGATAATGAGCCTTAGAAATACGTTTTTACTGAAAAGTTTCTGTCAGTAAGGTATGATTTTAGGAGTAGAGAATAATTGCAGATTAGGATAATTTTCCGCTAGTATAGTAGACCTAAGTCCACACTTTATGATTGCCGAACTAAATACATAAACGGGATACCTAAAATTGTTTCTAAATACCCAATCTATCCAACCAACCAACACCAATAATACTCAATCTATCCTATGTAATTACCAAAATATTAGAGGACCCAACAGTAAAGCGCAACATTTGTATACAAGAGTATCTCAAGCTGAATTCGTTTACCATTAACAGAAACATGGTTAAAAGAAGACGTAATAAGTGCCGAATTATTCTCTGATTTCTATATAGTTCATCAGAGCGATAAGAAATTACATATGACTGACTATAAAACAGGAGGAGGTGTACTGCTAGCCCATGAGAGTGCTGACATTTGAAAAAACTGACATTCCTTATCTTGCAGTGAATTTTTCCTTGTTCATCTTGCGGGCTATTTGTGTTCAGTTGACACCGGTTGAAAGCATCAAACAATGGCAAGTGTTTCTTTTATGAATCGAGGGCTATATCTGCATTGAATTTAATATTTAGGTATTTAGGTATTGCAAACAGAAATCTTATGTGCTGTTTGTGTATGTATTTAAATACCTACCTAATATTAATGTTTGAATAAGTACCTGGGTGTCAGATATAAATATTTTGATATTTGATTAATGTAATTAATGCTTGAATATCTGGGTGTCAGATTTTTTGAATATTTGGGTTATGAATTTCATAATATACCTACCTTCGATTTGCTTAAGGTTGATCAGTTCTCATTCGCACTTTTGAGATTATTGTAGGTATTTCATACTTACATATATTTGTTTATTCTAACACTTTCTGTTGGTGTGATACAATGGCTGATTTAGCAGCATTAATAAGCAATAGGGCCTCAGTAAAAGGTAGCATTACGAGATTAGAAAAATTTATAAGTGAAATTGAAAGTGATGAAACGGTTCGCATTTTAAAAAGTAGGCTAAAACATTTACAACATATTTATTCTAAATATGATGAAGCTTAATTAAATTTAGAAATCATAGATGAGGAAAAATATAGTTCAGATTGGGAAGTAACTGAAGAAAAGTATTTAAATCTTAAAAGTAAAATTGAGGCAGTGCTTGAAAGTAAAAGTAACGTGGATGCATTTAATGCTAGTTTTGACAGAATTTCAAGCATTAATAATAATAATTCATATCAACCTCAATTAAACTTACCAATAATTAATTTACTCACATTTGCTGGTGAGTATTATAAATGGCAAGATTTTAAGGATTTCTTTATTAAGTTGGCGCATAAGATTACCAAGATATCAAATATTCAAAAACTGTTGTTTTACCTAATGTGCAGAAAAATTCTCATGTTGGATTACGTGAATTTGGACATCATTTTAATTCCCTAAAGGTGCTCTATCAATAGGAGCACTAGGTGCTCCTATTGATATTTGGGACATCATGTTGATCTATGTACGTTCACAAAAGTTAGATAATGAATTAGTACAAGCCTACGAAATACAGAGAAATCGTTCTGAATTTCCGATTAGGAAAACTTTTTTGGATTTTTTCGTCGGAGATATTCCACTCTGGAATTAACGGCACAGGAGAGCAGCTCCGTAAAACGTACCTCAACAAATACTACTCGATTATACTACGAATTAGTAATACTAAATTCTTGTTTTGCAATAGTCCTTATTCACTAAATAAGTAGCAATAATTGGTTTGATCTGTCATGGTAACCTGCGACTCAGAAACATATATTAGAGGAGAAAAAACTCGGAAAGACTTCTCGAAATATCCTTCGTTCAAAACAATATACAATTTTTTTGAATGACATTTATGAGATACTCTTTCTGCGTTAATTAGTTAGCTGCTACCTCTTATGAAAGTATTATTCTAATATTATCTTCGGGGCCGTTTTGCCCATACCGGAAACAATAAATTAAATGTTATTTTACTTTTTGGTAGTTACACATCTGTTTACTCTTTAAGTTATGGAATTTGAAATGAAATGAATTTAAACTTAGCAGATAACACAAATAAAGGTAAATCCTATAAATATTCGACAATCTCGTATTAGAAGATCTATTATAACAAAGGGATACATTTGTTTGTTTATATGTATGTGCACTAAATGTGCTCTTCTAGAACTTGTGTCTGATATGACCACTAAAACCTTTTTGAATTCATTAAAGATTTGTGTCGTCGTGGCAAATGCCACAAAATATTTAGAGATCACGGTACCAATTTTAAAGGTGCAGGACAGGAATTGCATGAAAAGGAGGCATCGAGTGGAATTGTATCCCTCCTTTGTCACCCATGAGGGAGGAATATGGGAAGCTGGCGTGAATTAAATACCGTAGTTAACAAATTGAAGGTATATTATATTCAAGACCTTTATGTACCAATAGTAGTGAACCAGATGATTTAGGGGACCTTACCGTACCTAGCGATGTACTAACTGCAAGTCATGAAAATGACTTAACTGATAAACCGATTAACCGATTAAACATCTGGCAACAAATTCAGCAGTTAAAACAAATATTTTGGAAACGTTGGAAATCCGAATATATTTCAGAGGTTCAACAACGAAAAAAAATGGTACTCCCATAGGTAAAACAGATATTAAAATTAATGATTTAGTTTTAGTTAAAGAAGATAATATTCCACTTTTAGCTTGGTGTCGAATTTTAAATGTTTTTAAAGGTAAAGACGGCCGAGTTCGTAGTGCTCAAATGTGAATTAAAAATGGAACTTATGTCCAACCAATTGTAAAATTATGTCCGCTACCAATTGATTCTTGAAATTGTTACTAATTCCAACGGCGGCGGCATGTTACCGAGTATTGTATTTCATTTTTGTTATGTTGCTTGTTTATCTTTAGTTTGTCCGTAAATGGGTGATTGTTTTATATAGTTGGCAACATTGTAGCTTTCATATCACTTTGGTCATATCACTCCGGAATGAGAACCAAGAACCAGTACTTATCTGGCCGCCATAAGGTGAACAGTGTGCTCACAATATATTATGTTAAATTTATATAAATGCAATGTGTAATAAATAAGTGTATCGAGTGTATTGTGTATTAACACTGTAGTTTCCATAAACACCAAAACACTTTCACTTCGCTCGACGCGCGTTTCGCCAACCAATTTGGCATCATCCGGAGACGATTAAAACTGGTTTAACAGTTTTAAAAAACGATTATGGAAAATATTCCCAGTGTGTTAGTTATATCAAAGGTTCCAGCCCTATCCAGCAGTATTGTGTATTGTTTAATAGAATAAATAACTTAGCCTACGATATTAAATCAACCATTCTTGTATATCGACGTCATTATTTATTTTTGCATGTGCCACAGTTCAAACTTTATATACGAAGAGTGTAAAGTCATAAACAGACTGGTATTTTTTTCAAATATTCACAAATGTTGACGCCGCTGTTAATGAATTATACACAAAGTTTTACAGTATCCTGAATTTACATATACCTCAGTATAAGCAAAGGAAATACACATACCCAAAATGGTATTCTCGAGAAATTATATCAAATATTAAGAAGAAAAATAAACATAATTTCCATTACAAAAACACAAAATCTCATTATCACTTACAGCAATGCAGGATACTTCGGGCGTTAATAAAACGGCGAATTGACGCTTACGAAAATTATTTAAGCCATATTCAGGAATCAGTATATTCAGGAATCAGTGTGATTTCAAAAATCTTTTGTCATCTATAAATTGTAAAAAAGGGCAACGAGAATTCCTGGAAAAATTACTTACTTATATAAAACATCTGATAGTCCACAAGATATTCTAGACAGCTTTGTAATTTTTTTTAGCTCCGTATTTGTAAATTCGAGACAAGTAGATTAAACCGAAACCTAAGGCAACAATTTTAAAGGCATGCGAATATCAATATCGCGAGAATAACTATTACAGATATTCAACAGGTAGCTTAAAGAACAAAATGACATCTGGACCTGATTTAAATCATCTTTCCTCGCGAATGACTACAAATACGTCCTAGGTATACCACTGTTTATTATATTCAATCTCTCGTTAAATACTGCAGTGTTTCCAAGTCGTTGAAAGATTGCAAAAGCCTGTCCAATATTTAAATCAGGTGATATGTCGAGTGTGTATAATTATAGACAAATTTCCCTACTATGCAACTTTGCAAAAGCCTTTGAGATTACCCTGTATAACCATATTTATTCTGCAGTGAAAATGGTGAATGGTTTCATTAAGAATAGGTCCACAGTTATAAATTTGCTTCTGATAACACCTATCAGAAATACTAGATAATAAAGATATAAACTGACAAATATAAACTGACAAAACCTGGAACGTGAAACTACAATTAAAGACTTCGGTACCTATTTATTTTGATAGTGAATTACTTTACTGTGAATTACTACATGATTGTTAGGCTATAAAGATGCTAGGATTGATAACTCGCAATTGTAAATCGTTTACAAATATGGATGCATTAAAAATGATATATTATTCGTCCCTACGGTCATAACTTGAATATGCATCAATGATTTGGAATCCTTTTTATCAGATTTATAAACATAGAGTAGAAAATGTTCAAAGACGACTTTTAAAGTATTTATCATTTAAGAGTACAGGAATCTATCCAGAGAGAGGAATGTTCTTTTTCATATATCCAAATGTATAATGAAATATATTCACCATTGCATCAAATGTGTAATAGTGCGAATAAAATATCTGAAATATGTGATATAAAGAATTGTAGGGAAAATTTCTTATTAAAATGTATAAGACGATATATGTTCACTATTAAACAGAATTTTCTTCTAGTTTTTTTTCTTAATTTTTTGATGGGAAAAAGAGTTCGACTACAAGGGCCTGCCGGAAAAATATGTTGTTGCCATTTAAAAAAAAATATTGATGCCATCATATCCGCCTTAACACCTAGAGCACCATCTTACTGTATATGACATCAGAGTAAGCGGAATTAAAAATAAAAATCGACGTGGCCGAGGATTTTAGATAGAAACGTCAGTCTTAAGAAATTTTGAATTTATCCGTTACTCTTCTAACGCACTTATATATACGCACTTATATAACGCATATATATATATATATATATATATATATATATATATATATATATATATATATATATATATATATATATATATATATATATATATATATATATATATATATATATATATATATATATATATATATATATATATATATATATATATATATATATATATATAGTACAGTAAAACACACTTATCAGTGCTATATCTGGACATACATACGGAAATGAACCACTATACACACGAAAACGAACCACTTAGAAGTTGTACAAGTTCTTTCACCTTTCTTGAGGATCTTCAGAGCAGTATACGATTTATTTCATTGATCATTTATACTTGAATTTAAAATATTAATACTCCAACACTTGCAGTGACGTTTTATGACATTAGTTTTTGACGGAACTCAAATTCTTAGAATACACAAACCTAGTCTACTATTTATATTTGTTCTATTTGAACATATTATATATAAAAGCAATAGGCATACAGTTATCCAGAAGATGTTAAACTTTAAAATGCATAAATGCATAAATATATATATATATATATATATATATATATATATATATATATATATATATATATATATATATATATATATATATATATATATATATATATATATATATATATATATATATATATAGAGATGAGACTTTCGGAAATAAAATAAGTATTTTGTAGAAAAGTTTTGGGTTTTCCAATAATTTTAATTCATCTGAATGACGCTGGCATAACTCGATCAATGTAATTTCTTCATGATGATATAAAAAAGCACCGCATGCATAGTTACAATCCTACTACCGTGCTAAGAGTCGTCTGGCATGCTCTGAACTTATGTACTTTGCACCGTTTTTCATCCCGGTCTAATTTAAATTCAAGATCAGCTATCGGACACTTTTTAATACATGTTTCAACACGACGCAATATCACGAACTATAACGCAAAAAGCGCAGTCTGCTACACTTGTGTCATGCAGTTTTGTAAATTTGTATCACTTGTTCCACAAAACAGCTCCACATTTTATTATACTTGAAAATATATAAAAGATAATTGCTTTTGTTCTCATTCATAAATTCCGGTGTCCTACAAGCTGGAATTTCGTACGAGGTGCAATTTTTTCACCACCTTTTAATGTGAGTTTTATGGTGCAACAATTTTTTCAATATAAGTCGGGCATACCGAGTTTCTTTGATAGGCGTTTCACCATAGGTGGCTCTCATTCATCACGTATTTAGTTGCCATGACAGTGTCCACCAGATTTGAAAGAAATAACAATTTGTATATCTATCACGGTAACACAACATTTTTTGCATTCTCAATGGAAAAGGGGACACTATTGAGTGAAATTCGTAAAGCATTGTACCAGTTTTGTGGTTAGCAACACGTTTCTACTTAGCAATACTATTGTTAACCCTAGCCAACCTTTCTTTATATACTTAATATATATTAAAATATATAAAATAAAATAATATATAATAGAAACTTTTATCAAATGTAATAATACCACATCAATATAATAATATGATAATGTGAATATTCAACTGATGCGCATACTGTATGCTGTAAATATGTGAATGTCAGATATGGGAAACCCCGGCCCCCGGGCCGGGTCCGGTACTTCACCAGCTTCAATCTGCCCCGCGAGAGATTCAGAAAATTCAAGTAACGATATCAATTCAAATCGATAAATAATATTATTAGTGGAACGCCACAGATCGAGTAAGAAATAGTCGTAAAGAAACAAACAGATAAACATTCGGGAAGCCGCTCGTGCACTTGAAGCAATCTCTTACGATCGAGAGTATTCTAGTTGCTTATTGTGGGAATATATAAACCGCGAGCGCGTGTCACCTAATTACTTCTTAACAACTGACATCAGTTTTTGACGGAACTGATGTCATAAAACATCACTGCAAGTGTTGGAGTATTAATATTTTAAATTCAAGTATATATGATACAGCATACAGTGACATACAGCATATTTTGTGCCGCTATTGCGTGTAATTGAATTTTACAAATGACATATGAAATGTAGCGTGAAATAGATGAATTAACATTTTTTCTGAACGAACATTTTTCTTCTTCTTGATATTGCATTTTTATATACTCCGACCATTTATGCAGATGTTCAGAGGAAATATTAGTATTCGTTGCAAGTAGTTTGAAAGTAAATAGTGGAGAATTGTACAAAAACCGAACAAAAATATGATATCGAAGTTGCAGACAAATTAAAATATTTCTTTTGTGAATACCTACCTACTTAAGCAGGGCGGTTAGGTTTACAACAGCAGGACTTTACCAGACGCCTGTTTATCGAAAATTAATGGTAGTCTCTTACATAAAGTATGAGTAAAAAAAGAGAAAGAGAAGAGTATTTCATAGAAAAATTGCAAGACACAAGTAGTATTTTCAATACTGAAAGTTACACGAAAGATAACTATTCGTCGAAACAACGAATGTATACCGTGAATCTCTCTATTATACTCACAAACAGAAGAAAACTGTGTAACAGTCATAATTTCAGCACCCTGTATGCACTTACCTATATATATATATATATATATATATATATATATATATATATATATATATATATATATATATATATATATATATATATATATATATATATATATATATATATATATATATATATATATATATGTATATATATATATATATATATATATATATATATATATATATATATATATATATATATATATATATTAATTGCCTTTGTCACGCCGATAAATACCCTCAAGGCCACTGTATTTGGTTTTAGCATATTTTACAGCTATTAATTTAAGGAGTGGTATTTATTCACACAGACAGACTAAGTACACAAATTATAACAATAAATAAGAGAGAGGGTTGTTTGAGAATTTACTTTATTGGCAACTGCTTGAAGTAAGAAATAACATTTTATATTCAAATTCAAATCTAGTAATTTTAATTATTTCAATTTGGCTAATCAGATCAGTTTTATCAAGGAGACAAAAGGAAGTCCTTTTTTGTGTATAATTGGAAGCCATGACAGGATAGTTAATTTTAACAGCTATTTTCTACATTATCCTGGCTCAAAGTGTAAGGAGGCCTAATAAGAGCTAAGGTATGTAACAACTAATATCTCCTCTTTGTTTTGATATAAATTTCATATGTGAGAGACTGAAAAACGGAACATTTTCAGGCCTCTCGTCTCTTACTGTTTGTCCTTACTTTCTTCACGCCAAAATTGACTCTAGTAACACTTGACAAAAGCAGCGAGCATTGTGCGGTGCACTCAACCACTGGTTTCATCTATTTTTGCTATTTCGAGCAGCTTGTTATAAAGTTTGAGGTCCAGGAGGCGCAGCCTTTAGTTAGACCTGAAGAGAGCTGCGGTGGGTCAGAGAAGCCTGTAAGCCACCTTTACCCTTCACAGAGTGTATCGGAGCCCCTCAAAGTTGGACATTGGTTCGCTAGCAGTATTCTCTAGAGTGATATCCGAGAGCGGTCAAAGACGGTTTGTGTACTTAGTCCCAACTGTGAGTACCACTTTCTTTATTTATGATAGCGTTGTGGAGGAAACCTTTGTCTCACGTTATGGTCACGACACTTCCAGGACAAAGTGTATGGGTGGTGATAAAATCCTTGTAACTTTAGTCATACCTCTTACCGTAAGCTTTGCGTTTGTGATTATTTCATAATTTTTTGATTTTGTAAACTTAGGGACAGCTGTTCGTAAGGGCATTATACCTGTAAAAACTACAATTTAGATGGTGTGCCTTTAGCTTCTTTATTTGGTCAGTTGTTGATCGGTGGCCTGATCACTACCTACTTTCCTAGGTAGTATATTGTATTAGTATTGTAGGTTTCATTATTACAAGTAAGATCACCATTTATATTAGATTTCAACTTGTCTCTGTTGTACATTGCAAAAGAGCGCGACTTGTAGGCATTTGTAGGTTAATATTAGTGTCAAACTCATCTGTCACCACAGGTCTTCACACACTGTCTTGGTTGTTCCAAATTGTGATTTCGCTGTGTCACACAGTGCTGTGACACATTATTTGTCCGTGTTACATTTACCTTTATTTGTGTTTATACATATTTATATTTACAAATACCTTTATTCATATATCTCTATACTCATTTACATATTTTTACATTTATATATTATTATACTTGAATTCGGATACAGTGTGTTTTATTTGCACCTGCCACATATCTTGCCAGCTGTGTATTCATTTATCAATTTGGTTTTGCCGATTTCACTAAAATCGGATGGCGCCTGGGCTGGTTTACTTATGCGCAGAGAAGAATTAAATTGTCCGGAGTTTACTTTAAATACGAATTCCGCACTCACGACCGCTTCCGTAAAGACGAGCAGCCGGCCTCTGTGACATTGCCTGCAACACCTATTTAGTGTCACAACTGTTCAAAAACTTTTTGATTTTTTTAACAAAAAAAGATTTTTTTGAAGTCTGTTTTGTTTTTTGTTAAAAATATTTTCTAAAGCCGATTTTATTCGGTGTTTTTATTCAGCACACGAAAAGAATCGGGAAATTTTTGCGTTCGTTGTTTCCGTGCACTAGCTCGAAAAACGCCATGTTATATTATTACTAATACAGATTAAAATAAGTTGTTTTCAAAGAAATATAATAAAAAAATATTAGAAACACTTTTTACTGCATTTTCTTATCTATAATTGCGTACCAATATGATAATTTAATTCAAATGAATGAATTTATATCAAATGTTCTGATCCACTTGAATCCACTTACTCACTTCAATACATCAACAATAATTTGCTAATATATTCCATGAAGCGCTCTAAAACCCGCCTACGCAATATATCAGGAACTCCGGGGAAAGTTTCTGAGCTAGATCTTTAAATTCGATAAACTATAGTTGAACCTTGACCTGAAATCACAATTATAATGTTTCTCAGACTTCGAATAAATCTAACTCATGGAACGTGAAAACTTGAACGCCATGAAATTTAATGCAGGAGTGCGAAGCATAATGATGTAGGATAGGAGATGCAGGAAAATGGCGGAGTAACCAGAATAAAACAGTGACCTATAGTAGGATATTATTTAAATATCTGATAATATATATTTTGAATAAATGCAAGTGCCTGTCAATTCATTGTAATCTGATTTAATTTAAATAGCTTAGAATTTTGTTTTCATTTAATTCTTCATTATGACGACGACCATCGCTTTTGCAATTGAACTAACGTTAATTTGTGTAGCTGTATTAAAAAATTATAAGAGCATTATTTTCTAAATTTTTCTAAGCATCCAATTGACAAATCAAAATTTTATAAAAGTGGAGACACATTACCGAGACTAATTTTATAAAATATCTTTATGTATGGAAAGATCCCTAAAACGCTTTAATGTATTATTTCAGTTCAATTATTTCGAAAGGAACCTGAAGATGTTGCACAACGCAGATATTTGGTATTATTTACTATGAGGCAATAAGGCATCTCTCCGCCGTATTTCCCATCTGTTTACATAGAATTTTTCCAGATAAATTAATTCCTATATATAAAAAAATCTATGGACTACCGTGTATATGTCCTGTTTTGGTAACTTGTTTGTCTCTATTTGTTTGAGTCTCAGAAAACCTGAGAAAATATTCAGTACGTTGATAAAAAATAGTCACTTGAACATGATATAAATAAAAATAATGCAGCAGGTATATAGACGAGGGGAAGGGAATGGAAAGAAAGAAATGCACGATGTATGTAGAAAGAAAACGAAAATATATAAATAGCAGCATTTACATTTCTTCAGCAATCACATGAAAACGATTGCAGAAATCCAATTTCTCAGCGATCCAAGCGCTTTGAACAATCGACTATGTCCAAGACAATGATAAGTCAGAAATATTCAATATTAACATACCGGGTGACCACCATTTCCACAATTTTTGAGCTATCCAGATGTACGTCCAGAAAGACTTATTTTGGCCATACGATTTTTTTTTGACCTCCGGTTTCGACAAAAGTGAACTCAGCTTTAGAAGACAGTCACATTTTTGGCACTTTGACAGCCATAAAACATCTAGTAGTCGCACGTCACTTTAAAATCTATTTAATTGGAACTATTTAATTGGAACAACTATTTAATTTGGAAATGAAGTTTTCTACATCCGCTATCTTAGTGTCAAACACGGCAAAAATATCATCCACATACCTTAACCAAATCCTAGGAAAATACTCGAATTCTTCTTTTGCTTCAGTTTCAAATCGACTCATGAAGACATCAGCAATGAAAGGCGATAAACAGTTACCCATTGCGGTTCCTTCATGTTGTTCATAGAACTTGTCATTGAAACGGAAGCAATTTTGTTTCATACAAAGTTTTGTAAGGTTTATATATTCTTCTATTACTTCTTTTCTATAGTTGTTTAATTCGAGTAAATCCTAAAGATAATCCAAGGTCTGTGGAATTGGTACACTCGGAAATAATGAACAAACATCAAAGGAAATCAAAATTTCACCCTCTTGCAATTGAATATTCTTGACCTTATCAATGAAATCATTCGAATTTTTAACTGAAAAACTAGGCTGTGCAATGGGCAAACTTTCAAATTCCTTAGTCAACCATTTTGATAAGTGGTAAGTCGGAGATCCAATAGACGATACTATTGGACGCACCGACTTCCCTGGCTTATGAATTTTTGGCAGGCAATACAATCTAGGTACAGTAGGGTTAGATACACGTAACCTATTCTTAACGGGTGGAGTAATAAGGTTTTTACATGATTTGAGGACATTTTTTATTTCACTGGTCATTCTTGATAAAGGGTTTCTAGTAAGTTCTTTATAAGGACCATTACTAATTAAGTTGTTTACCCGTTCATAATAGTCCTCTTTATCTAAAATAACAACCTTATTACCTTTATCTGCTTTTAAATAAAAACAATCTTTCTCGCGCAATCTTTTGATAATTTTTGTAGGATTCTTTGAGAATGACTGATTTTATTGCTGATCAAACAATATGTGTGCTACCCGAAATTTGTACTCGTCTATAAATACTGATGAATATGATAGGAATATATCCATATAGTTAAAAGCAAATATCCGAATGCTTCCGAATACCAATGCAAGTCACTTGTTCAGTATCAGTTGTTTAGGAAGCACAAAAATATTTGGTTTAAATCGGACTAAAAGGACTAAAGGACTAAAAGGACTAAAAGACTAAAAGGAAAAAAAGCACTCTACTATTTATTGTATGGCTTCAAAACGCTACTACTTAAAATCAACAAATAGGACCCAATCGACTGCCGTAATCCTGGAAATGTGAGACTTAATTTTTTAAATCATGTTTTCTTGTGTATATCATCTTTAGCCATATCTCAAAACCGAGTTGAGCTATTGAGTTGAGTTGAGTCTAGTTGACTTTGAACATTGAAAAAATGTGCCTTAAATTTTTCTGTTGTCGGAAATTTTTTTGTTGTCGGAAATTTTTCTTTTTCGACAACAAAAAATTATTTGGCCTCATGTTGTATTACTATTTTTTCAGTAAAATCCGCAGTTTGGAACGCTTTCAATTTATACCTTCTATATTCCTATTTCGGCCACGATGTGCAAACTAGTGAATACCAGTGTTCACATCATGGTATTTTCATATCGCTTTCCATCGCTTTCCAGAAAAATACGATAAATGGCAACGCGAAATTAACTCGACGTATATGGAAACTGATATTTGATATGATATAAATTTTTTAATATATTTTCCGCTGAATTATGCTCGAAAAATTAATATTTTTGACACAATCTTGAAATATTGTCTTCCCTGTGAACTGTGAAGTCCCTTGATGCACGCATCTGAATCCGTATAGGGCCTCAACACATTACAGTTTCATCATACTCTGTTCGAGTTTCGTCTGTTCCCCGAGGGAAATTTGCAGTATGATACTGCGGATAATAGCGTTCGATGTTATAGGTGCATTTGTTCATTGTCGGCTACGCGTTTATTCCATATTTGCTTTGTCTATTTCTGCTGTTTGCCACAGATCTCCGATATTATTTTTGACGTCATTCAGCCTCCATGTTTCCGAAACATATAACACTGCAAACATTATTACACTGGTTTTTTGTTATTTCTGAGCCATGTGTGTACTTTAATTAACTGTGCGGGATGTTGGAAATGGTTACCACGTTTTGCCATTTTTATGGTACAAAAATTATAATAAAATTATTTTTAGTTCTACTGGTTTCTCCATTCATTATACTTTAGTTTATATTTATAGTACTTTCCCCACATCAAGTTAAATTTCCTAGTATTTCATTAATTGTATTTATTTTACATTATTAATTATTTTTATCCACGACTACCAAATAATATGTAGGCACATAATAGCCTCTGTGCACATAATTATTAGGGTGTACCTTTCTTAGGAAGCCATTCATTCGGTGTATGTTGTAGTGGCAATAGATTGGGTCGGTCACGTTGGCCCTCTAAACTGCAGTAACCAAATCGAAATGTACGTCATAGTTATGCACATATTTTACACAATTTTGTACACCATATTCCGAATTTTGTACACCGTGCTCCAGGAACTGGAAAGCGAAAACCTATGGGGGGCAAATTGACAGTTGCCCCCCTCCCCCCACTTTGCGTGAATGTAATTAATTGTACAGCTGTTATAAACGTTTCATTTTGCACAATTTTGTACAGCCTCTTAAAAATTACCTTCAGCCCCTCCAACTCCCTAGGTAAAACCACTTTCTTGCCATTATAATCTTTAAATTTTGTTCACCCGTTTCCAAATTTTGCACCATTTTGGAGACCATTTCCAAATTTTGCACAGCCTCTTGAAAAAATACCTTAATACCTACCCTAATATAATACCCTACCACCACCCCACCATAGGTTAAAATCTTTTCTAGCTATTATAACCGTTAAATTTTGCACCATATTGCACGCTTATATCCAAACTTTTCGCAGTCTCAGATTAGCCCTCGCAGCCTCTTTAAAAATTACCTTCAGACACCACCCATGCTCAAGATAACAACCATTAAATAGTCAAATCGGTGTCTAAGACACCGCCTTTTGTTAGTCGGCAATGCCCTCTGGTGTAGCGAGTTTTTTCCTTTTTTTAATTACGGTGTTCAATACAATTTTTTCACTCACCCCCCTCCAATAAGTTTTCCCTTTCCAGTTTACCCTAGGGGGTAAGGTGTGCAAAATTCGGGATAGGTTGTGCAGAAATTTTTAAAAATATGTGCAAAATTATGAGGTACATTTCAGTTCGGTTACTGCACTTGGGGGCCAACTTGACCGACCCAAATATATAGGCTAAAATAACAAATCCTACAACCTCCTAAAGTCCTGGGATTAAAAACTGCACCAGAACTGAACAGAACCAGAATCATTTGCTCTTCAATATATCGACATGCGGTTTTCGCCCACCAGTATGTGTACTTATACGGCATATTTTAAAGCTATCTTTATTATATACAGGATGTTCATATATAGCATGGTGAACCGAAGCTGATTTTTTAAATAGAACAACACTATATTTTTACGTTATTAGTCTCCACGTACAAAAAATATTTTGATAAAAGAGCTTTTACTCGTTCTATTTATCCCGAACATATTCTATTTATACCGAACTGCCTGCGCCCTGGGCGACAATATGATACGTTATTGTGAATGGATTGCAAAGTGGCAACGTAAATTAAATTTATGTTCTGTTTGTTTCCGAATTAAAATTATTTTATAAATCCCCACATGATGAAAACACGATACAACTAATTTATTATTCAATGAAAAGCTGAATATTGATGCTTTGTAAGCATTATGGGAAACAAATTAAAATTAAAAAATTATTTATGAGGCTGCACTGGTAAACATTAATAAATTTTCCCTACGGGATGATAGGATAATACATATGTTTTAGAAGAGGAAATAATTTGTGATACATGGAACATAATTTACAATGCAGTATTTTTATTTAATTATGCATATAATCTCTTAAACGAAATGGAATCTGATTTTGAAAATTATAATTTTAATACTTTTTTTCTGAAATAAACTGATCAACAAAATAAACGTTAGACTGCCAAATTTGCTCTGATTTTGGAACAGAATAAATCTGGATTGCCGCCGCCTATTTAGTTTCTGTTTGAAGTGTTAGCTAGTACAATGTTTTGTCTGCCGGTCCTTGTTTGTACCAAGGATATATGTTTCATATAAAGTTTCTACAGGGCTGAAAATAAAACAGTGCTAAATTTCTGAAATTTCGTCATCGTCCCATTTCAACAAAAATTTTTTCTCGATTTCAACATGAATGTCATAAATTAGAACCTCATATCTCGAAACGGTTTTTGCGATTTTCGTTGATTTGCCTTATTTACACAGTGACCGCAAAAACATCCATTTTTGGCCTTGCATTGATAACTTTTTTACTCGTGAAACGACTCTCAAAATCCAGGCCTCATGTTGAAGCTAAAACTGCAGTTAATAAAGCACGATAAAGATAATCGACTCCAGGCAAAGTTTCAATATACAGGGTTGCATCAAAGTTGAACCAAATCTGCATAACTCGCAAAACCTAGTATTCTGAGAGACTTCAATTAAAGACAACTTGCTTTCGAACAAATTGTATAATCTGAACACTTTAATGTTTTTCTTACTTGCATGAGTTAGGAATTGTTGGTGTAGGAAGGAATTAATGATTCCTGCTTTTGAAGAAGCCTGCTTTTGAAGAAGAATCATAGCTCTTGCTTATCTGATATTTTTGTTGCCATGCAACGATAACTGTCACTAGTTGTCACTTTGCCGCCCTGTAGAAACTTTATATGAAACATATATCTTTGGTACAAACAAGGACCGGCAGACAAAACATTGTACCAGCTAACACTTCAAACAGAAACTAAATAGGCCGCGGCAATCCAGATTTATTTTGTTCCAAAATCAGAGGAAATTTGGCAGTGTAACGTTTATTTTGTTGATCAGTTTATATTACAGACACCAATTTTCTGTTATAAACATGTAAATCGAAAAATCTGAAAAACTTAGTTTTTTTTTTAAATGGCACCCTATTTTTTAGTCTCTTTAGATTCCTTGTAAAAAATACAAATAAATATATAATACATTATCTATCTAAAATAAAGACTTTATGAGAAATTTGGTCTAATACAGATATTTACCAATCTCATGTTATTTGTCTATTAAATTACTTTTAAAAAATAGGTTGCCATAGAAAAATTCCATTTATAACTCCCTCCGCTATGTGAAACTTTCCGCTTGAGCATTGCATGTTTCATATAGTGCTTTGTTACGTAATCTGTATGTCACCATTATATGAAAAGGTATAATCTAAACGTGTTTATTTATAAAATAAAATGAGGAAGATTTGAGTAGTTAAATAAATAAACATAAACTTGTTCCGCAGCTTTCCAAACTTTTGACGTGTCATTTTAGGCACACCGATAATTTCGTATTTCGCTCAACAACTCGCTGATATTCCCCATAAAAAATAAAATAAATCTCTAATAACTTGATTAGAGTAAGACATACCAATAAATTGTAGAAAATACTGATAACTAAAATGCAAATTTGATGTAAAAATAATTATTATAATATTTTATACATTTTCTATATTTTATATTTTCGAATTTTTTACAAGGAAATCAACGAGATTAATTTTTTTTTTTAAATTAAGATGGAATTAATTTCAATTAAAATTAATCTTGAGCTTTTGAAAGAGACCTGGAAATATTTCAAGGCCCTAGAGAATACGTTTACGACCTGATAATCCCAATACACTTGTCCCACTACACAATCCCTGCACCTCTGGAATGGTGATATCTAGCGGCGCTGTGCTGAATCTGGACTGGAATGCTGGAAGCCGGAACTCTGCCTTATCTCTCCTTCTACTGCGTACAATTCGTGGCACTAGATATATCTTGTTGATTTCACTTTGATTAGTCGATGTTCTCCTTGATATGATTACACAAATTACAGCTTGGATCTGCTAATATCCCAACCCAGCTTCATCCAACAGTGGTTTAACACACAAAAACACTTAATTTAAAAGTCATGCAATTACAGAACCGTGTGTAAACACAAGTATGTTTATTTAGCATAAATTCGAACTAAATTGATTCTTAGGAAATTTTCGCCTTATTGAAACTTAAATTTTCTTTTAAGAAACGACATTGCGTGGCTACGTCCTAAATGTCATACGTTAAACTGCTTTATGCATTCTTTTAAATGTCCATGATTGATTATTAATTAATAGCTAAACTTATTCACTATTTAAAAGTCTTTGGAATTATACGTATTCCATACGGGAGCACTCGTACTGCGTGGTTACCGTCTTGACCTACATATTATAACTAACTGGCTTTGTTTTCGTAATCAGGGAAGATCTATTACTAAAAATAATGATACTTCCTTGGTTACATATGTTTACAGGACTTGCTAAATTCTGACAACCAATCAAATTGTTTTATTATTTTCACTTTTGGTAATTTCACATTGAATTACTAATTTGAAAACATCACGTATTACATCTATTCACTCGGAGTTGTTATTTACTGTGCATTACATCTTTGGACGTTTAAAACTACCTTTTAGTCGACTGCGTACGTTCGACTTTTATATTCTGCTTTGAAATCCCGCTTTTCCACATATGCTTTAATATATATATATATATATATATATATATATATATATATATATATATATATATATATATATATATATATATATATATATATATATATATATATATATATATATATATCTTGATTCTGATATAGTTTAATAGTATGTTATATTACATAAATCATAATATGATATGTTGAACCTAGTATTACTTTTAACTGTTTTTTCTGGCGATTTTTAATTAAGTTATTAAAAAATACGGCTTAGCCAATGAGATTGTGTCTGGTTGCATCAGCATCATCTCTCTCTCTGATGCTTATTGTCTGATTTATTTACTTTTTACATTGTTATTCTTTGTGTTTACGGTTGTAATGAGTTCTATTTTCTCATTTATCAATATATATATATGTTTACGATTTATCTCATTATGCGATTAATTCAACATGTCAGCCACAAGTTGTCAAAAGAACGTCTCAGTTTTCCACACTAGTCCGGAAAAGATCTACTTTCTAACTTGTTGACATGGTTAAAATGATATTCATAATGTATCGCAGGATTAACATATATCTCGCTACCGATGCCAGAATAGATTGTGTTTGCAATGTTTACATATCCCTACTGTAACAGAGACATAAAAATAAAACCCTTGTTATATTAGGTGCGGCAGCTGTTACCCTGATCTCATAACGCGGCTGGAAAGTCACCGCATTGCGGTAGTCTTATCTAGGCGTTTTTGCATAAAATGCATTCCTGTATTTATTTTATAGGTACCTACCTGGTATTTTTGCGTCCTATTTCCAACGGCAAAAAAGATAATAGTATCGATATATGAGCAACATGTTGCAACGGTGGGTAGCAGTGTTAGAGCGCAGAGGAAACGTATGGTGGTTGCATCGATTATAGTACAAAAATATTATTTTTCCTAAATCGGCAACAAAGAACGTCGAAATCGGCAGTAAATAACGTTGTTTTACGATTTTCACTTAAAAATACAAGCAACTTAAAATTGTTTTACACATCATTAAAAGACAAAAATGCACTCGTCAACACTAACATTTTATATCAAATTCCATATAAACAATATAATGAATAGGCTAGTCATCCTAAACAGAAAAAGGCAAAATTCGCCTTTTTCGCCAAATTCGCAAAAAATCGGTAATTGTGATTTTCTGATATTCTGTGAGGATTCATAGCAGCTACATAAAACCAAGTTCGCAGCTTCGAAACACTTGTGCTCTCTGCGTGGTGAGGGATATTGTACGACCAGTAGGTTTTGAGATACAGGACCTTAAAAACTAGATTTTTTTTATTCCCAGCAAAATATCAACTATATTATTATAATCCATATTACAAATAAAATAACGAGATATTATAATAAGTGTAATGTAGCTTTTTATTAAATTAAGCATAAAACAAAGCATATAGACTATTTCTCACGATATTTTATATATATAACATATTATCAGTAACTGGCTAAATCAGATATTTTGCAAAATAGAGCCTGAAGATTTGTGGAGTTGTAAAGGAGAGTAAAAGGAATAGTACGATGTTATAGCACTTAATTTATATTTATATAATGCATATTTGTTTTATTTTCTAAAATCAAAAAAATTGTAATGCGATATTTTTCTTTACTAAAAATTTTAAATTTAAATCATTGGATGGTCTCGGTTTTGATGGTCTGATGGTCCCAACAGGGTCACAAAGAAGCAGCATCTGATCAGGTACAGCTTTATCGATGTTTTTTATCGATAATTGTATCAAACCATTGCTTCTAAAACCAGGCAATCCTTTACATCATTTACCTTATTTTACTAGTTCATATCGTCCACATATAATAGGCTATTGCACCAATGTCAACTATAATGAAAATACTATAATGATTAATGAAAATACTGAAAAAATAACGGTCCCAACATAGAACCTTATGGTACACCCGATGTAGATACAAATTCTACGGACTCAGTATTCATTGTTACGGTTCATTCTCGAGATATGATTTAAGAAATAGCAATAAACTTCATGAGAAACCATTTTTTACTGTGATCGAGTATGTCAAATGCCTTAGTGAAGTCGGTGTATTAACAACAACTTGCGATTTAGCATCTGTAGCGTCAGATATATATATATATATATATATATATATATATATATATATATATATATATATATATATATATATATATATATATATATATATATATATATATATATATATATATATATATATATATATATATATATATATATATATATATATATATATATATATATATATATATATATTTATACAAAAAAAGTTACACAAAAAAGATTCGTTGATGTAGATCTGCCCTTGAAAACACAGTATTCAATAATTTGATGTTTTACATAAGGAAATGAGGAAATGTTGGTCCATACAACAAAATTTCAAAAGATTATGAGAAATTGTAAGACAATCGTTATAGGTCTCTAAATTTCAATATCATTTTTATCACCTTTTTTATTATATATGGGAATTATTTTTGAACACTTCAATGACTCAGGACATACATGTATTTATATAAACATATAGTTCATGGTGTTTCTTAACTGTGCATCCGTATGATATTAATCGATGATATTAAATTAGTGAGTATGTAAATTAATAGAATCGACATTGCAGTTAGCAATACATTAGATAATTGAATTTTACCCATTCATTTGCTTGTGGCATGGCTCCCTCATGAGCCATTATACCTAGTAATACCTAATATATTTACTGCAACTTCCATTTACCCATTTTACATACTCATTTGTCTTTATCAAACTACTCCAATCTACTTACCTTACGTACACGTATAGTCTATAGAAAATGTACACATTGATCTAAAACTTTCCTAGGGCCATAAATCACATATTTTTGTTTCAGGTGCTGACGGGTAACAGCAATACCTACCTCGTCGTTCGGCAACGGCTGGAACTTCCGTTCGTCGCCAGCAAAGTGCGTTTCATTCCGTTCAGTGAGCACCCCAGGACGGTGTGCATGCGTGTGGAGCTCTACGGATGCTCCTGGGAACGTAAGTTGAGCTTATTTATCGAGTTAGTCCTAAATTAAGATGTAATTAGTGAATGTGTTTTCTTCTCGGAGAGATGAGTCTTTCAGGGAAGAAAATCAATACAAACAATGCTAATACCGTTTTTAGTCGGATGAACAGTAGGGTCTTTACGAAAATACTTCGCATTTCAAGAAGTTTATATAAGCTTACATAAATTTTATGTTTTTACCCAATTAGTATTTGACGTTTTAAATTGAGAGGGTACGAAATTGGAACTTCCAATTTACCACTTTCTCTGAGCTTTTGTTTTCAAAATATTTGGAGTACTTACTTACAGAAAAAGATGAAGCCGTCTTCGATACGCTTAGATACGCCTTTCTGTTTATGGCAGAAAGGCGTATCTTATTTATAACCGACGTCAAAAAAAGGAG
>CAXKVY010004447.1:0-29580 GCA_964058915.1 Tetropium fuscum | reverse complement strand
AAGCTGTGACGTCACAGCCTATAATAATCGGTAGGCGTTGCGCTGGAAAGCGGCCGATTGAACTATGAAAACAAGCAGTCGAGTGCTGGGATCTCCCGTAGCCCACCGAATCGGTCTTCTCGTCATTTGTTACGGATGTGGCGTCACGATTTTGAACCTGGTCGCTCGCGTGCGAGACTTTAATAATTTATAAAAAAATATTATTGGGAATTAAGGCGTCATATTTTGCATATCTTATTTTTCAGTATGGTAGAACATTTTTATGCAATAAAAATGGAAATGTTCCTTATTTACGCTTACAGTCGTGTAAATATATTTTGTGACTATCGCGTTACATGAGCGTTACTATAGATTGACAACACTTCAGTTGTCAATCTGCTGAATTTTATGTGGCAAATTGAGTTGCAAATGCAATTACTTAAAAATTCATTACATCGCTCAGTTATGTAATGGAACGGACAAAAATGAAAAATGTCAAAAATGCATTTAAAATTTAACATTTCATAAAGGGGTTAGATAAATATATTACGAAACTAAATTGTACTACGCATTCTTTTGAATTCGTTTCTCTAGAGCATGATATTAAAATGTAAATGAAATTTAAATTAGATTTTTTAGCAAGAATCAGGCAAGCTGTAAGACATTATATTTAAATTTATCAATTTATATTTGAATTTTATAAACGACGTCCTTCCTTGCACTAGAGTATTCTGTGACCTGTGAATATTTAGGGACGTTTTTCTCAATTTCATTTTAATTTCTTTTCCGTGGCAGAGAGCAAGCTGAAGTGTGCAATTTGGGTACGTGGTCAAAGCCTGCTTGCCTTGTTATAATTTGGTAGCTTGCGACATATTTTCTTTATAAAAACACATGAATGTCCAGGTACCTATACATAAATAATTTGTGGTAGGTATATATATATACATACTACATCACTAAGGTATTTACAATAGAATATGATTAGAAATTAAGAAACAAATTGACGGCAAATGAAATGTCGAAAGATATCAAAACTTCCCAAGATGTAGTGGCAGTAAACAATAATTTAATGTAAACCCGGTTTCAGAGGTCTTCAGGGGTAAATATGGGCTATGGCCTATGGCCTATACAAATCTGCTCGTAAATAACACTGGAAGAATTACTCCTATAGAGTAATTATAAGTCTCACTTACTATATGTTGCTTTTTTAGGTTTTATCAAGTAGTATTTTAAAAGATCCTCTCTTGTCATTTTTAATCTGTAGTAGTTAAATTGCACTTTTTTCTTTGGCCAATATCTTTTTTGTTTATTAGCCGATTTTAATCAGCTTAGTTGCTTACGCACAACAGAATGGACCGAATTTCAACATGGCAGATTTCTTAAAATTCAAGCTGACAGCCGCGCTTGAAAATAGCCCTTTCTTTGGGCTACTACTTTTTGAAGCAAAAATATCGAAATGACTCCAATACAAAAAAGCAATAAAATAAACTTTCCTCTATAGTTTAAGACCTTGGTGAGAAAAGTGTATCCATTCTGGATATAAAAAGTGTGATTACATAAGTAGAGTTTAGTTTCTAATTTACACAATTAATGGTTATTCGCAACTTCGGGGATAATCACAAATTTAATATAATTGATATCATTGTTAACTATTAAAATAGGATAATCCAAATCGCCTCAATTTGTTGCAATAAAATACTTGCCGCCCGGGCTATCCAATATTTAATTACGAGTATATTCAATCTTATGGCGAAGGCGGTGGGATATAGAAACATAATGATATTACAAATGCAATTAAGGAACGGACATTTTTAAGCTTGTTTTATAGCAAATTATGTAACTTATAAATTATATAAGTTAACTATTGAGTTAATTAAAAAATTATCTATTACATCAAAAGCAATAATGAAAATATCACAATGGGATATGTATTTAAATGGTCAGTCAGTTATACATTATGTTGGGAACTATATCAAAAATAGTTTGTGATAGCGTATGGTTACATTTTGTATACAACAACGGTTAAATGTACAAGTGTTCCAGAAAAACGAATGTAATATGTTAGGCGAGTTAATACGTTCATGAGTTAATGTGAGTTAAGTTCAGTAAAATTATAGAATATATAGCATAATATATGCCCTAAAATAATGTTATTGACTTTGCACCATAAAATTGCGTAACAACAACTAGAAATACTTTGGTTTTGACTGAATGTTGTAATTCACCTTATATCCATTTAAATAAATATCAGCTTGCTATCCTTTTATACTTACGATGCAATTTGGATACATGCAAGACATCGCTGGTGTCTTCTGGTTGGATTCATAGAATTTAAAAAACTTATACTCTTTAATTACTGAAATCTATTAGTAGCCTAGTCTATTAGTAAGCCATTAGTTGAGTAGTTTTGAAATTTGGCAGGAGTTTATAAATGCATCTAAAAGAAATGCCAAGTGTAACTGACGAAAGAGATCATTTTCTGTAGATGCTCAATCTTAATAATGTTTTATGAAGTTAGTTTTACTGGTTTTTGCATTATTCGACACAATGTAGCCATATAACTGTATATAAATGTATAAAATATGTTGACATTTATTAAGTTATTTACTTAAAGCTGTGAATGGAGCTGATTGGTTTCTAAGTTGCAATTTTAGTCTAACTTTGAAACACATAAAATATATAAAAATATTTTTTATAATAGATGCCTAAAGGCTAAAAGATAATGGAGTGCCTTTTATAAAATAAGTTGACAATATTCTGGAATGCTAATTGACCTTGTTAGACTTTCTTGTTTAAACGTTCTTAAATCAAAGAACCAATATATATAAAGCTCTTTTATTATAAGTATTTAGGATATATGAAACAAGCTCAAGTATAGGTTACAAAATGCAATTGTTAACTTGTAAATAACTCGCAAAATTTGAAAAGTGTCATTTTTGCGCCACTATTTACCTTAAAACTATTATACCTGAAAGCCAGAAATTTCTTGGAGAAGGTATCTATATTAACCCAATCGTGTGCAAAAAAAAATGGTCGGACAGATCAGGTCGATCGGTCTAATACTTCTCGAGTAATTAATTAATTCATTCATTGACAACGCCACTGTATCACTGTATCACTGGTCGGACCAGCCAAAAAATCACAAATCTATTCAAAGTTCAGGTCCAGTTGGCATTTTTGAAAAAAACCGATCCCGATTTTATGAGGTTGTATATATCTGCACGAATGCATGCACATAATCTCCTTCGCAGATGCGAGGCAAGCTCTGTATGGAAATGCTTCACTATCGTGAATGTAATTTAGGCATGATAGCGGTATATACAATCCCCGAGGTAACCTATCTAGTGTCATGTAACGTCCAATATCTTATCTAGTTTTACGTATCTTGTTTGCATAATTATAACCGGGTATTTAATAGTTAAGTAATTATTAGTTATCGCTAGTATGCGGAAAACAAGGTTTCGCATATTACTCGGTCCGATATGCAGCTATGACACTAACATAGATCATCATTTCATCACGTTTATCTGGAAATATATTTATGTGGTTTTGACAAGTAAACTAAAATGTATCCACTTGATGTAAATAGATGGCGAGCGTAAAATATAAATATGTGACTCGGTACAATCGTAATAATTATATCCATTACAGGTTCAGTGAGAATCAGGCCGCCAGAAGTCACATTGGAAGATTAATGCGATGGTAGAGGGTCAAAAAAAAATCCAAAACAAAAATCAACCGGAGCTGATGATGTACCAATATTTTGAATTAATAGAGATACATTTGATAATAAATCCTATTATCTAGTAAAGATTTCATTTAGTAGCGGAGAATTTCCTGATTCTTTCAAGTTGGAGAAAGGTATCCCAGTGTTTAAAAATGGCGATTATCAGTGCAAAAATTATCAGTACAAAAAACCACCGACCTGTAACTGTGGTCTAGGATTTTATGACGCTTGATGCGGATAAATTATATAATTATGACGTACGTGCTCACTTGAAATTCGATATCTACTTTTCTTAAAAGTCGTAAGCAATATGTTCCTATAAAAATAACTTTTAAAATTGAACAGTCATCCCGCAAGGCGATATCGGCGTCCCACATGGTTCGGTGATGGGCCCCGCGCTATTTATTTTATATATAAACTCCGTAAGTTTTTTGCCAAATATAGCAATATATAGGATACAACAATTTAAAAAAAAAATTGGTTAATTTTGGACATTTTGGAAAAATAGGACATTTTTGTGAGCAAAAATACAAATTGTATAGAATATTCTATATTTTCGAGAAAAAATTTACATGTCACAAATTTATAACCCCTAGCTATTTTTTTTATTAAATACTATAAATTATGGCTGTTTTGTGTAAACTGCTGTACACAATACTATTACTATTGCTATAGACTATTGCTATAGACTATTGCTATAGACTATTGCTATAGCTATCGCTATTCTGAAAAAAAAGTCTTCTTAAACTCGCCTAAAAAAGTCTTCTGCTTAAGGACTAAGGACTCCAAAATACTATTAGTAACGTACTACAATTAGAAGTACTTTTGAGGTAAAGGAGGAAGCTGTATATAACATAACATCTGAAAAAATGTCTAAAGAATAAATAAATTAGGAATTTTCACTACCGATTTCATTTTGATTTCTCGATTGTCTATTTGACTATTGTCGATTTGTCTAGCTTAAAATTAAACTAAATATCCAACATAAGGTATCAGCGAAACTGTTTAGTTAATCACAAGTAATATAATCCAATATATGTGGGGCTGGATTGCGTATACTTAGCTATACTTGCGAAAAATAAGCAGATTGAAAGCTTAGTTTCCAAGTTAGTTACGGATTTAGCCTTTCTATCCAAGAGCATACGTTACCAAGTTTTATTCTGCTGACTCAATTTTTTCTTCAATAACGACTGTTACGGTCCCATGCAATGTGTCCATACCGCTAAGGTTGCCTCAAGGAAATCTATGTTATCTATAGCAAACCATAAAAAAATGTTACCAATTAGGTGGATAAACGTTTATATCACTGATACCAGCAAGTTTTTTTGTCCTTTACTGTTAGATATATAATCATATAAACATAATAATCATATAAATATAATCAGAAAACATTTTGGTCTCCAAACAAAAGTAATTTTATAAAGTAGGATAAAATAGGAGAACCTGTATAGTCATTGTGATAGGAGAACCTGTATAGTCAAGTGCTCTTGCAAACTCCATTTTGGCTTTGATTTTAGTTCATTTCTAACTATTTTACCGGCATCGCTTATTGGATTCAACTTTGTTTGTTTTCAAACATCCAGTCCTTATAACAAGGTCATTCAAAGTGTGAGTACATAAAACTTGTTCCGAAATGGTTTATAGTTTCTTTGTAACTCAAAATCGATATTTGAATATCTTATGAACCTAAAATAAACTTTTTGTATATGTGTATTCGCACAACATACGTTCTGAACTAAAATCTGTTCAATTACGCATTATATGAATCGCTTGAACGGGAACATGTGACGTCACCCACCATAGGCGTGCGTAATAATATGTTCATTTTTGAAATGTGTTTGTATATTCTTAAATTTAGATGTTTTGCTTAA
Organism: Tetropium fuscum; assembly: GCA_964058915.1. Classification (NCBI taxonomy): domain Eukaryota; kingdom Metazoa; phylum Arthropoda; class Insecta; order Coleoptera; family Cerambycidae; genus Tetropium; species Tetropium fuscum. The sequence goes on along the minus strand of CAXKVY010004447.1, from coordinate 24,003 downwards.
ATGTGCTTTCGTTCTTTCAACACACGACAGAAATGAGCAACCTGCCCTAAACTATCGGCTTCATATCTCTGTATTCCCACAACATACGTTCTAAATTAAACTCTGTTCAAATACGCATTATATGAATCGTTTGAACGGGAACCCGGGACGTCACCCACCATAGGCGTGCGTAATAATATGTTCACTTTTTAAATGTGTGCATATTTTTAAATTTAGATATGTTTTGCTTAAACAGTGCTTTCGTTCTTTCAACACACTACATATAAATGAGCTACATGTGCCTTAAACTATCGGCATCATATCTCTGATAAAGGAGCAGATCGCTTCGGACTTATAATATTCAATCACTTACCAGATGAGTTAAACACACGCAAGATGTAGAAATAATTTAAGCGAAGCGGAAATATTTTATTAATATCTGTTTATATTCTCTGTCAGAGTTCCACCTAGGCTAAGTTTTACTTTCTTTCTTTCTGTGATTATGACTAATGTTATACATGTTTAATGTCAGTAAGCAATGAATTAATAAATTAATTAAGTATAGGTATAATAAAAGATATTTTAAATTAATAGTAATTTAGTACAAATTTTATGAATAGTAAAGGATTACACACAAACGTAATGTGAGGCCTTTTATCACCCTCGACATTTTATATACTTTGCTAATATAAATGAAGAATGTTAAAAATTGAATCCATATACCGCTGCTTGAATTGCATGCTACTGCTTTCAAAAGAAAACTTATAAAGTCAATATAAATTGAAATGCTGCGCATATCGAAATTACAGTTCCTATGTAAACCAAGAAGCATATATGAAACCTACTGGAGTTTCCCGATCGAGCTGCCTACCACTAGGTAATTAGTTGTGAAACTTTAACGGTCCCTGAACGGCCAATTACATGAATATTAACGATATGCGGCTTCAACTCCAGCTTATGATCATAGTATACCGAAAGGGAATATCTCTTCATAGGAACAATTTTCTTCGAGCTGTAACTCGAACTCCTTATGAAGTTGATAGGTTAAATATTTACGCTTCAATTTCGGTAACGTCATAAGGATGCAGTGGGATACCAGGGATAATGTCTCCCTTTCACTAGGTATTTACACAAGTGAAGAGGGAGACCATATACCGAATTCACTTCAGTAACTTTGACGATGAGTTGGTAATAGAAAGAAGTTGTTCGTTCAATATATTTTATAGTAACTATGATAATTTTAAGCAAAAAATTTCATCAAATTATTCCCACCCACCATAAATTCTTGTATCATTGATGATTCTATATAAAACTGCGTGAAAATTATTATAAAATTATTATTAAAAATTCATCCCCTCATTCAGTGCAATCCATCAAATGAATTTCAAATAATTAAAAAAGTGAAAATACCAAAGAACAATATATACAATATTTTAACTTTTACATATATTAATATATATATATATATATATATATATATATATATATATATATATATATATATATATATATATATATATATATATATATATATATATATATTAATATATGTAAAAGTTAAAATATTCTGTTAAATAAGTTTCGTTGGTTTTACCCATTATTTCATTATTTCCTTATATAATAATTTTTTTGATTACCTTCTTGAAATTAACAAATAAAACGTTTGGAACAATTATATTCAGTATTATTACTTTAATTTAATAGATTATATATTAGGTATATTACAAAACATCGAAATCTCTAGAATTTGTATAGCTATATAAACATAATTTAAGAGGCACTTAAGTCCATCAGCCGTCAATAATCATATAAAGTAAACCATTCTGAAATAAATAGTGCCCCTTCAATGTGCCTTTTATTTTTTTATATAATGTACCTAGAAGTATTAGACTATCATATACTACATTGGTAAAACCGCGGTGACACTGGCACCTTCGCCGTTTTTTAAAATAATTTAAAATAAAATTTCCCGTTACAATAAATACTTTTATTATCTTAAATTTAAAAATTTTATGGAAGATTCGTGAACTGAATTAAAAATAGATAATTTGTAATGTGATATCAACAAATTTATCACTATCTACATTAAAAAACAAAAATCAATGAATTCTGTACAATCGCTGTTAAAATTAACCAAAAGAAAATAAGCGAAAAAATTGATTAACAAAGAATCTTATTAAAAGAATAAATAAAAGGAACATAATGTTGCGAAATTGTGAAAATTTAAAAAATCCGGAAAACATAGAATTAAGACGTGACCACAAACAATGCAGTAATGACCTTAATAATTTGATAAAAGAATATTACAGTGAAAACATTGTAGAAATAGATCCTCATCCAAAATATATAGCATGTCAGTAATTCATTTTGTGATTTTAACAAATAAAAGATAAGCATATACTTAACTAAAAATAGGAGTGGTGAAAAAGTGAAGGGCGTCACTGAATTTGCCAACGTTTTCAATTCTTTATTCAGTACAATCTGAAGTTCTCTTGCAAGTAACAATTATTAGAGTACAAAAAGACAATATGAAAATAAATCACAACTACATTATTCTCTTACCAACCCATCTGAAATTTTATACGGTGTAAAGGCCACAAAAGAAACCATCTTGGAAAAATGGCGAATAAAGATAGTTTATAGTATATAATTCCATTCTTAGGTTTTAGACAATACGTTTTTTATTGAAAGTTGCAGAGGATAAAAATTGCTAGAAAATTACGTGTATAATTTTTTTTCGTCAGGTTAATAGGCAGAAAAGGCACATGCACGCTACTTATACACAAATAGTTTTATATTTTGTTACTACACGATATCAACTGTCGTATAGCCCATTGTCCCATTTCTCTTCATGAGCGCCATGAGTGCCTTGGTGCACTTTATGAAGTACCAAGTTTGTTTGATACTTTTGTATAAGATTAAAATTATCTTTTTTTCATGAATAAACTTTATTTTATTCTATTCTATTGTTTGCTGATTAACTATATTGCGGATAAGTTTACTTTTAGAGAAAGCTCTCCTCAGAAGCACAAGTTTAAGTAATTGTAAGGCCAATCAGGTGGGCGAAACTGTTTGCGTTGGGTAGAATGGATAAAATGAACTAGATATACAAAGAAATTCTAGCTAAAGTTATTTTGAACTGGTAAAACAACGAACTATCGAAAACAGAGATAGCCTCCAATACATTCAAATTAAATTCCGCAATTTAAACAACTTCTGTAAATACTGTTTGACAAGTAAAATTAAAGATCGTGCTTGTATAAATTAAAGATAAACTTTATTGAATTCAGTTCAAATGCGGGAATTGAATTTCAAGCAGATCAATCGGCGCCCGGACTTTCCAGAATGTGGGGTGGAAAAGTGTGACTCAACGAATTTTCCCGGTTCATGCTGGAAACGGTTTCCTTATTTCATATTTATTAGCCGTGTTGAGTCACATAAATTAATACCTTCGGCGTATTACGTAGTCCACGGCCGTGAATATTCATGGAAAGTGGCCGACATTATATTTTTAATTGTTTCCCTTCGTTGCGCTGTTTGCGGTGAATTTCAATTTTAAATTTAATCACGCTCTTCAGGGGTTCTGAATTGGACCAATGCTCGATCTGCGAAACGTCCGCTGAAATAATTCAAACATCTAATAATAATAATTGAGATAATCCATGTTTAGAAATTTGAAAAAAGAACAGTAAAATAAAGTACATTATGTACGTAAATTTTAATTATTAGTACCCAAAATAGAATGATAAATATAATGAAATTATTTAAACTTCAAAAAAATGTTTAGTAGTACATCCAGTAGTATGTGCTTCAAATGGTATAAAATAATAGTGAATTGTATAGATTTTTTGGCATGATTCTGAAAGATACTGGTACATATGAACTAATTTAAGTCAAAATTACTTATAATAATAAATGGTAACGAGACTATCAGAGTATATAAGAATATATATATATATATATATATATATATATATATATATATATATATATATATATATATATATATATATATATATATATATATATATATATATATATATATATATATTGTCACTGTCCAAGTGCTAGTAGCAGCCTCCGAGAAACAGGAGCGAGAAAAGCTCTGTAATTTAATTTGGGAAGTTAGAAAGGCTGGCTTGTCTAGGAATACCGGGAGCAATGCCAACAATGCTAACCGCAGCTCTCTAGGAGATTTTGACCCTTCCTCTGTGGTTGAATTGGAAGCCCTAATTAACAACGTGCAAGCTGATAATAAATGATCAACAATTTACAAATTTGTCGATATATAAGTATATAACAAGGTGTCCAGGAGTAAGAATACTCCAAAATTCCATCATATAAATAAACAAGAAAACGAAGTCACAGTTGTTATTACGTAATTGGTTTTATGATTAAAATTTCTAACGTATATACGCAGATAAGTAATAAAAAGAGTAATTGGTTACTACAACTAGATATCTAACCTCTAGGTTACACTTTTTTTGAGTACAATTTTCCAACTGTTGCGTTAAAGCTTAATTTATTTGCTGGTATTGAGTCATAACAATTACCACAGGAAAAGAGAACAAAGAGACGGTTTCACACTATCACCCTTCGTATACCTTATATAATATGACTGCGTTTATTTTCATTATAAATTATAATTAAAATTCAGGCAGAACAACCCTGGATTTCCATCTCAGTAAGCAAATAACCAATCTCTTCTCCATTCCGCAAAACAACTTGCTTGAATTCAAACGATGAATATAGAGCAATTAGTGTGATATTCTCAAAGTAATTAACAACAGTTCAGGAATATGATTTATTCTTATGTGTACCCAAATTATTGCTTTAGGTACAATTGCGAACAATTACGCCTTAATGCCCATTGTGTTTATCTAATAATATTTCATTGAACGTGCTCGGCAAAATATATGAAATCTCAGACTCGCTCTTCTAGGAGGTGTCGCGGTCGCACTCGGTGTCTATTGTATGAGATGTATGTGAGGTAATTGTTGTGACACCATTAACTAAGCTACCTAATATTAGTTTACCTTAACATAGTTAGGTTGAATATTGCTTTAATATACATATACGGCAAACGAAGAATGCATGGTAAGCATATGGTAAAAATGAAGTATATGAATATTTTATTAATCATAACTATCCGCTGCCACAAGTTTCACTTTTCTCGATGTTTTAAAATACAGGTAATATTATTCAGAAACATCTCTGTCCCAAATCGGTGTACCCATTTTATCTTGCAAGCCACCCATGCAATTGACACAACTTTGCATACATCACCCAGAGGCGTAGAGCTATATCTATAAACAACCATAGCATTAATTATGCCTAACCATTAATTATGTTATATGTTATGAGACAAGGAAGTTAACGCTGTAATAGATCGGCACTCTGACCGCCGCAAACGCAATGGATGAATTTGTATTATTTGGTTGAATGACGAGTGTAATGTGCGCCAGAATGACAGGTTTAGGGGAAGGCACGTTTCCTATTTGATGTGAAATATAATCACAATGACTTGATGATCTGAGGACCCTGGGTGTCAATGCGGCCAGCAATCAAAATATTACGCCACCTATTCGACATAAGTATCTGATATACGGGCTATTCCTTGTAATTAGAATGAGAGGTAAGGATATTACTTTAATTATATTAATAACACGCATAGGCTGGCATACAGCATAGCATGGACCAAATATTCTGTACTGAATATTTATATATGTAATATATTATATATATATATATATATATATATATATATATATATATATATGTATATATATATATATATATATATATATATATATATATATATATATATATATATATATATGTATATATATATATATATATATATATATATATATATATATATATATATATATATATATATATATATATATATATATATATATATATATATATATATATATATATATATATATATATATATATATATATATATATATATATATATATATATATATATATATATATATATATATATATATATATATATATATATAGATATAGATATAGATATATATATATATATATATATATATATATATATATATATATATATATATATATATATATATATATATATATATATATATATATATATATATATATATATATATATATCTATATCTATATATATATATATATATATATATATATATATATATATATATATATATATATATATATATCTATATCTATATCTATATATATATATATATATATATATATATATATATATATATATATATATATATATATATATATATATATATATATATATATATATAGCACAAAATTAAAAGGAACATATAAATAGCTTCGACACAGCATTAATTATCGAGAACAGAAACTTATTGAACTATGTCCAATCATTCTTTATATAAATAAAAATATCAGCCAAGCGGGGTTTCGAGATGATTAAAAAAATGAGATTAGTTACAAACCAAAATACTTATGAGATGGTCCACAAGCTAGTTCAAAATGGAAGCTAGTCAACATACCACTATGTATGCTGATTAAATATAAACAATTTCTGTAGTAATATTAAAAATAATAGTAAGTGATCACATGTTATTGGGTGGGGATAAAGTATTGTTTAAGAGTAGGAACAGTATTCAGGGAACAAAATTTTTATTTTAAAAAACGGCTTCCGTCCCTAAGGATAAATAACTCCATCAGTTACAACGAGGGCACTGTTACGGTCGCCACGTACAGCATTGTGTCTTGTGAATTCCTGAAAATTGTTGTAGAAACCTGTAAATGTATAAAAGGTAGCAAATGATAGTAAAAGTTATAAGATTGGATCAAAGTATAAAATTGTCCAAAATAATAAGTGTATAGTGAAGAAAATACGTAGATGTCTATCGTATGTTGGATATCATACAAGAAGTTCCAGATTATTAAAATAGAAGAAGGTGATTCTCATATAAAAAGAGAATAATTTCTACACGTTATGTGTGCACATTGTCATCAGCTGTTTATTCATCGAGAACGAGGGAGTACGGGATTGCAGTTGCAGCATTTTCTCAACAAATGGCCACATCGAGGATATAGTGTTTTTTGGTTGTACGCGTAAGTGTTGTTTTTGTGTTTATATCAAAGGAATAACTTGACAAGTAAGGTAGTAACCATACACTGTTTCTTTTATATGTTTCTGACCATTTAATATTAAGTAATATCATTGTTCGCCCAGGATTTTTAAATCCCATAACTTTAGCATTTAATTTAAAATAGGTGTCGTAGGTAAATTAAAATTAGTCAACATTTTACATTTTGTAATCCATCTACAACCAATAACAACTTATAATAAATATTTATATTGATTTAAAAGTCAAACATATCTCTTTTCTTGCAACATTAATTATCAAATTTATCAATTGCAATTTAGTCATTTTGCCAAAATTACCCCTTAGATAATCACAATAACAACTTTTATCATTTCAACTGATTTTTGATTATAAATATTACATAGTGTTCTGAAAATAAGTGATATTTTTTTATCCAAAATCTTTAAAATTTCATAAGTGATCAAAGTACCAGGAAAAATATATCGATCTTCTAGATTGTTCACAAGTTTGTGAACTAGCTCCCATTTAACAAAAGACTTTGCAGATTAAGCATATCAAAGTAAGCACCTTCAAGGTTGTTAAACATCTCTATCTATATAAAGATTTCTGATATCTCACAAATTTCATTAATTTTACAATTTTGTCTAGAGCCCAACGTGGTGATAAATTAAAAAAAATAATAATATATAAAATAAATTTATAATAAAAATAATACAGTTATAAATATCATTTGTAACAATTATCGAGCCCAAAGTGAGGCTATAAAGACCAGATTATTTCAATACATAGGTATTCAACCAGTACCAACTGTAAAATTATAATCTACGATAGTTTGTAATAGTTATAAATAAAATAATGCTTAGAACTTTATTTGGCGCAGTAATGTCATAATAATTTCAATAGACATCGAAATAATTCAAATTTGAAAAGAAATTCAAACAATTTCAAATAGACATTGAAAATCAAATACGAATAATAAATAAATAATTTTAAATTCATGAACTTACTACTGAGGTGGTAAAGTCGATCGGTCAAGTTATATACATAAGAGATAATTGAATACACGAAATAATAATAATTACGGAATCTGAATTCATCATATTGAATTCATCATACTGAAAATACCCTAGATCTAAGAAAAATCTACATAACCTGGCAACCTCGCACTGAATATGCGGCAACATCGCATTTGGAGGTGCCAGATACAACCCCCCCAAAGGCGAAGTCTCAAACCTCTAGGACTTCAAATAACTGAGATACGCCCCCTGGCCATTTATAATAGTTGCGGTATAAGAACATGTGGACTATCTCGTGTAGAAACTCTTCGAGACGCATTTTATACAATCTCGAATGGGATGGAATAATTCAGAAAAATGTAGAATAATCGAGAAGCTTCCAGAAGTTTACAGAACCTTGAAAATATTATATAAGGGCCAGCCAATCATCACATTAGTCAGTTTAGTGTTACTATCCTTAGAGAAAAGAGTAACAAGTAATTAAAAGTCTTCAGTTTGCAGAGTAGCGACATGTCAGCTAAAAATCCAAAAATTTGAAGTCCTACAAAAACTTTTTCTGAAAATAATTTACAATAAAAACCGCACCTATACCCCTCTGATTTATTTTATACCAACAGTGATATTCTTGATATATAATAACTGTATTTCCAGAATGTAATAATTTATCAATTTAAATAGTGGTGGCAGAATCGCATCTGCCATCATCAGGTTCTTGTTGCTTTTTCTGGTCACTGGAACTGATCTACTCAGGATCTTGATGTCCTCAGTCCTGTTCATTCCTGTTGAATATCGTATATCAAATAGTTAAATAAATATTTTTATTATTTTGCATGTAGTAATATCCGAGGAAATGCAAGGGCTATGTCAAGCATTAACTTATGACTTTAGTAATTATTGAATTACTATTAAAGGCTGATTTTTTTATTAGAGTGGAACCTAAAACAATACATTATTTTTTTTGGAATGAATATTTATTCTTTTCACTGTTTCCACATAATGTAGGTATATGTAATTATGTTGTATGGTGGAGATTTAACTTTCTTAGCTTTAAATTGTTCCTTACATTTCAATGGTTCCGAAAAACAGGTCCGATGCCTAACTAAACATTTGCGATTTCCTGCTGGTTTTCCAGTATTTTAACAATTTACATTAAACACATAATATATATTATGGGTGAAGTTTTTAATTAAATAGATATTGCTCTTCAAGTAGGTAACTATATATTTCAATGTAAACACGATTGTGGCAGATAAGTTCGATTGACTCATCATTTTTGTGAGCTATCTTGCGAAAATATAAAGGACTCGTAAAACTGGAGCCATAGGTCCTATAAAACACGGATTTAATCAAAGCCTTCGTAATAAATGTAGGTATATCCCGTTCTCCTCCATAAAAGTAAAGCAGTATAGTTACCTTGTTGGTTAAAATAAGATACAATGAAATAAATTAAACCGAAATATGAAGAATTGTTTTTGTACCGGTTAAGTCTCCTAAAATTCCATAGCTCACTTATCCTCTGCCGATTTAACTCATTCACAGAAGTAGAGGACACGTTTTTAGATGAATTTTTATATTCTGAATGTACATGATGAAACAGGAAATAGGATTTTTTTAATGGAATACCGACATATCAGGACAGCTATGAAGACAATGCATATATGCCTTGTTTATTTAGTGACAGATGTCATCCAGTTTTTGTGAGACTTGACTCTGTTAGAAGTAAGTTATTTTAAAAATGGGATTGAAAAACGAAAAGAGTTACTTTTTGAAAAGAGTTAGCAAGGAAAAACGGAAAGAGCACATTGGGCAGTGTGATGTTTCTGGCTTTCTCGGGGTGACGGCTATTAGGATTCCTGGTATTGGAAAAACTATTTTCGGCGACGCCGTACCCAGAAGTGGCATGTTTACTGCTTCATTATAATTAAAACAATTATCATAGACAATTATAATATACAAATGGGAGACTATATACCTACTAAAATATTCAGAAATTAACGGAATGAGGAGGAAATTGTTATCACTTCATTACCACTGTATGAGTCAATTATAGACGGCAGTATTTGCAGTTTAGGTTTCAGGGACATGAATCAAATAAGCTTTGCACAATAAATAATATCGTAACTCACACAATGTTCATAATCGCCATCAACCGTGTAATTGACCAATCATATTATTTGTTCACTATGCTTTTGGAAATAGTTTAAAATTACAAACGATTATAAAATAAAATTGTATATGTTTGATGTGCGGTATATGCACCATTTATCAAACGAATATAAAACTGCGGGTAAAGTCTACTTTTTCTATATGTTAAATTCATTCAAATTCATTTTATTTTAATCTTGAAATATGTTTTCCAATTTTATTTTTGGTCCCCACAAATGATGTGAACTGATCATTCACTGCACGTATTTCTCATTATAAAATTATGTTCGTAAAGAACATTTGTAGTTTCTATTGTATTTTATATTTAAAATGTTTATAATTGTTGTTAGAACTTTGCCAGTATAATTACGTGGAGTAATATGAGAACATGGAAAAACTGAAACTGGCCCTTCAACTTTTCGATGTTTGATCTATCTAATCGCGCTCTACGATAATGTAAAAGGTAATCTTTTATACCCCACGTTTACGACATTCGAGTGATATCAGTGACATTAAATACGTATCAAATGAGTTTATATACGAAATAATATCCTCTCATAAAAACCTTTAACGCTTGCGAGAAAATTGCTTCTGCCATTATATTATTCGACAAAGACATCAAGTGCTAAGTTTACTGGTAACTTAGGTATTAACCGTCAAGAGATATTCTGTATTTCAAAGTGTCGGCTTAATTAAGTCAGACTTACTTTAAGTGTTCATGTAATTCGACAAGTATTTTGAAGCGTTTTAAAATGAAGGTAAGGATTTGATGATTTTGATCGCTTTATTTGTAAAATTGAAATACATTCTCTCATTGCAATTTAATTCATTATTTATATAAATAATTAAAAAAAAATTAAAATACTGAAAAATTTGTGTTCCAAAAAGTTATTTTTTTCTCAATTTTAAGCGGTTTCAAGAAAAATAAACCGTCAACATATACAGACCATTTTAAGGTAGACATTTCAACGGTTAAAATGAGCTCGAAAAGAATATTTAAATCGAAGAAACGAGAATTTTTAAGAGATAAAACCGTTAAGTAATTCGATAAGGTTTACCGCAATTTTTTCAGAAAATTTGAGGTGGTGTGAAAAATGCTTTATATGAAAGTGTTAAATTTTTTTATTATCTACAACTTTTGTGAAATATATTTTTCGCTAAGAAGTCTCATCGAAAACCACAAAAAAACTATTTCAATTCCTATAACCAGCACCATTTCACATATATCGAGTTTAATTTATGTTTTTTTATCTTAGTTATAACCTTTAACTGGTCCATGACCGGTCCTATCCTGTTAATTTTTTTTTCAAAAAAGGTATTGGCACCAGCCTATTGATAATTTACAAATTATAGAGCTCCAAAAACTTACCTACGTAATCTGCGTTTTTATAATCTGATTTTTTAATCTGCTTTCCTAATATGCTTATTTGTACGTCATCAAAGTGTATTTACGTATTACGAGTTTAGTTGGGGCACATTTGTGTTATGGTATTCAGACCTTTTTCATAGAACATTATTGACTGGTGTAAATCACCATTGTGGTTTGTTAACCCGCACAAAGTCGACTGTAGGTCGGATTAAACAACCTGAAATGAGAGCCTGCGTTGCGTTAAATTTATAGTGTTGATAGAGGAACATACTGCTGGGCCACTTTCCGTTTTACACCAATCTAGTAAGTTTTATAAGTAATTATGATCATTTATCCTCCTTTTTTAACCTGTAAATATATAAACTTATCAGTTTGTCTTGCAGGGATTCTTATGTCGAGTAAGTCACTCCACCTTGTCACCTTGTAACTCCACCTGTACTTGATCACCTAGGCACCTGGATACCATTATCACTTGTACGTCCACGGTTAATTCAACCTGAGCCCCGGATTGTTCAGTAACTTGCTTTCCACCTAAAACTTCCTTGAATTTGCTTTCAATGAATTTATATCTATCGACTATACATGTAGATTTACTGGAGAGACCCATCTTAATAGAAGACTTGCTTGACATTTTACAGATAAGCTTAGTTTAAATGTACCTTAAAGGGGGACGCCCTATTAACGAGGGCGTCCCTCGTTTGGTATTACTAATGTATATTTATATATAATTATTATTACGAACCTTGGCTAACGTTTAAAATTTAATCTTACTTCACTTTACTTAAATTATTTTCATATAGGGTAGAAATACCGGAATGTGCTTAAATTGTATATGTTTGGTTTGCTAAAATTTAACTTCAATAGGCATTTATAGACATTATGTTTATGTAAGCATAATCCCACTTCTCTCTTTAATATTGTTTGTGTGTTTATAATTTAATTTAAGTATATGCAGTTTAACTTATATGCGATTTAATTTGTATGCAACTTAATTAACTCTTATACAATTTTGGTCGTTAAATTTTTAAATTAAACTGGATACCAGTATACTGTGCCTTTTTTAAATTTTTCTTTCATCAGAATTACAAGTGCTGAGAATAGGTTCGATACCCAGTATAGTTAGGAACCATCTGACTAGGTTGCGCATGGTCAGTGGCGTCTACGGGTGATTAGTGACTTCGGTACACCGAACTTTAATTTTAATTTCTTTTTCTATTAAGCTAAGCTAGCTTAGGCAAACTATTACTACACACTTTTAATCGCTGTGGACTATACTCTGGAATGGTAATAACGTCAAGTTTTCAGTCAATAACTCGTTCTCTTTTGACCGTACAGCAAAATAGTTTTAGAGTAAATAAAAGCTAACTAAATTTTCAACATAAATTGTCCCATACATCTTTTTTGTATGACGCATATTTTCAGTGCAACAGACTTTTAAAGACTGTCAGTATTCGGTAAAACTCGGTATATTCATGTTTAAAATATATTGAAATCCTCCTTAAAATCAACATAAAAACGCCCAGATATTAGTAGTAAATCTTCGTGTGTTCCTGGTGAGAACGTGGAAAAGGAGCTATATTTACATCAACCTAGATTTCGTTTGATCAGAAAAAGTGTCGCTATAAAAGCAGCTGTGTTATTTTTTGTTTTAATTAAATTTAATTAATCAGCTTATATATAGTCTTAGCATTAGAGTCTTAGCAATTTATCATTAACAATTAAAAAAATACATTGGTATATATAATTACTAGTTCGACAAAACGAACCTGATATTTAAGTATATAACTGTCTCAAAGCGTAAAAAAACAGTACAAAAATAAAGTAAGGTAAGATAAGTGCAAATAATAATAAAGCTATGTAAATTTAACGGAAAATAATTTTTCAGGCTACTTTTTGTTGTTATAAATGAGATTATGCATAATTTTGATAATGTTGAGGAGTTGAGTGTAATTTAAAAAAATATTTGAATGACAAGATACCCCTTATAATATTACGCCACATGTCATTATTGGAAACCCAGACATATGGCGTAATATTATGCGGAGTACCTTGTCATGCAAATCTATTTTTTAAATTACAGAAGAATTACTAAGACCAAGACAAATATGATGAGCAATGTAAGCCAAAATTTTAAAATATTTAAATATTACCACTACTAAGCTGTTACATATATGAATGCCTATGTAATATAAAGACGTTAATAAGTAAAAACAAAACCACAAAGCAGGAGGACATACTACCATGAAACAAGGACAAAAACAAATTTAAGGTTACCCACAAATAAGTTGACGACAATACAACATTCTTACTTATAATTATCCTCTAATTTTTTTAATGCACTGCACAACAAATTCCAAAATCCTTCTATGAATATTAATACATTCAAAAATAATACAAAGAACATTCTTCTAAATAACTGTTTTTACTCATTTTACGAATACTTTAACTATTTTACTTCATTACGAAATCCATCGCTCTATATATATATATTTATTTATATATTTTTATGTACCTATATGTAAATATGTGCAATGTCTCCAATTGTGAATTTTTCTTGCATTAAATTTACAACATTTGTATTTTTATAATTTTCATGAATACATTTTCCATTAAATTCTATTCTATAATTGTAAATTTATCTCTTTAATATTTCAAAAACATTTGTCAAATAAGCATGTTTAGATGTAATCAGGTGTGTGCGCAGCCCCTTGTGTCTATTTGAAACAAATAGATTGTAGAAACGATTCAGACAAGTGCCTTTTGAGAGTAAACGGACTTTTGTCTGCAGCAGCAAGCGATTATAATTTTCAACATTTTCAGTATAAAGTTGGCCGAATATGCCGTCTTTGTAGTGAACCTTTGAGCCCGCAACTGTCCCCATGAAAGGCATCAGGGCCCACTGGGGAGCACTACCCGCACTAATCATTATGTGAGATAATTAATTAGAATTATAATTTTTCTCGCATTGGCGCATTCGCCACATTCTCGAAAATATGAGCTAAGAAGGTTTCAAAAAAATAAATATAATAATTATATGAATAATAAATATATTATAATTTTTACTCTCATAATAATTCATAACACCGAGGAAAGGTTAAAGTGCAGTCAATTGTTTATCACTGCAAATTAAATTATTGAAGATTTATTTCCCGTCATTGTGGAGTTGAACCACCCTTATATTTTTTGGATGCTACAATAATGTATTTACGGTCTTGAAGCTTTCTAATTTAAATATGCTTTAAGGATGCATTTTTTTTAATTTTCACTCGGGAAAAATGTGAAAATGGGAAAGAAAATAAATAAGAGAAAAAATTTTAAAATTATTTGAAATTTAAGATAGGTAAAAAAATAATTGCGGCATAATATATATAGGGTACAACCTGCAATTAAGGCATTGCTTATGTAACTATTCATTGTGACATACATAAAAATAATCTCAATGTGAATAATGCATTTTGTCTTTTTTTAGATAAAACAATGTTATACATTTCCCACATTTTATAAAACTTTTTCCGGTACACATGCACATTTGAATACTTGCACCTTTACCTTTGACTTTGGCATGGCTCCAATAGTCAATGTCATGTGTTCTGACTTCTCGAATGCGGAAATCAGTTGTCAGGCGTCAATGTTTTTAGCCTGAATTTCACATTCAACTGATGGTTTTGTCAAACTATTGCTCTAGGAAGATTATGTGCATTACAAAGTCATTCTGTAATAGCCATCTTAAAGTCTACCAAAGTCAAATCGTTGCTCGGGGTCCCTTCGTATCTAAATAATATATGATTTTTGGGAATTTGGGAATAACAATAATCACCTGTGTTTACAAGGTGTTATATCATATAAAATAGTGAATATCAAGAAGTACTGGTTTTAATCAAGCAGTAAAATAGTATCTAGGGTGTCCTAGACGTATGTAGCAGTTTTCATTGCATCCAGAGAAGGATTTGAAAGCTGTAAAATAGCATACCAAGTAGGTAATAATATTTCCAAGAAGATATCTCATAAATTCTATGAGTAGTGTTCCTGTTTTTTTTAACACAACAAGGAAGGTATTGCAGTTTTGCAGTTGCAGCAAACCACCAGTATGGGTCTCCACCATAGTGCAACAGTGTCTTAGTCGTGTGAGAGTTTTGTGTTTACAAGGATTAACATTGACAAGAAAAGTTAACAAACAAAACACCATTTTTCTAATATTTGTTGTAAATAATAAAAATATTAGTTAATTTTAAATATCTCAGATTGTTCGGCCAGGCTTTTGATAGCCCATGTTCATTACCTATTGTTTAAGTTGTGATAGGTTACCTCAGGGTAGACTAAGTATATTTTTGTTCAACGTTACTGAACTGCCCTATTAATTTCTTGAGCATAAAATTAACACATAGATTTTCACATACCATTTTAAAATAACTAGTCTGTTTTGAACTCAGTTTGTGATTAAATATTTTCATGCTCCGATTTTAAAATTTTAATTTATGGAAGCTATAAAAGATTAAATATAATAAATGTTATAAGATTGTTTGCAGATGCTTATAATATAGGTATAAACTGGTTGCTTCTGAAATGAGATTTATGCTTATTACAATATTGAGTAGTGAAAAAGGGATTTACGATTATAGTACTGATGACAATTATTTGTATGCAATTAAATGTTTAGTTTTTGTTCATACAATATTTTAATTTTGTAACAAATTTGGTAGCATTATATGTGTTATTGATGAAAATGATTATTAAACCCTTTGGCAAATTTATACGTTAAATGTATACGTTGTATTATATCCCGTAATATAATTTATTACTGTCTATTTATATTTGCCCGAATATAATCATGGTATATATTTCCTATTCGTGGTATTTGCTCTTTTGAATCATTCATTTATTATTAGTAAAAACGTTTTTGAAACTCATAAAATCTCATTTTTGCGAGGAGCCCGATAAATATTTCAAGGGTATTTTCCCTAAGTATATTATTATTCCATTTCGTGGGGTAATTCCATAAAACTCGCAACACTAAATAAAGTGTAACCTTTTGGAGCTACGCCTCTCCACAGGAAGTAATATAATTTCAGTGAATATTGATCGCCTCTCTCAAGCATTTAGTCACTTTGCTGTAATATGTAGGAAACAGCAAGAGCATTAATCATAGATTATAATGCTTGGCGTTTCAGATGCCACACTATAATACAAATCAACAAGCGGTTTGATTTCAATGAATCTCTGAAATTAATTAATTATAAGTGAACTTTGTAACCGCCGTTTGTTACTTAACGGCACCAGTACAGAAGTTGTTTATTTGATTGGCCTGTTTGAATTATTGATTTACCGGAAGTTACGCATATCATAGTAATATAAGATAGACAAACAGAGAGATAGTTGGACGCGGGTAACAAATACTGAATCAGCCAAATCAGAACACTTGTACACTTTTATACTTATATCAAAACATGTAGGTACATGTACACATTACATGTACTAATATTATTTAGGAATTATATTACTAGTAGCGGCTCGTGCCTTAATGTACTGGGTATGAGCAAGAAAAAATACTGAGGCGATTAAATTCTGGGAGACTTTTTTTCCCAGAACTTTTTTTATCGACAAACCTACTTACTAATCTTAGTAACTACTTATCAAATTTTCCTCTAATTAGTTCTAGTAGTTAAAAATTCATCTCCTCTGATAATTCCTGACATAATTCTATCAATACCTAACATTTATTTTACAACACACCTACTTATTCCTTAATCGAAAATCCAGACGTCTATTTTTGATAGAACAATGTGTTGTATAGTTCCAAAACTTTTTCATCGACGTTCAGTATTTCACCTGGTAAGTCCCTGTTTATGGCCAACATTGCCAGTGCATTAAGTCGATCGTTCGACATATAATTTCAAAGAAAGGTTCTCTTTTTTAACTGGAAAAGCTCAGCTTCAGCGGTATTCATTGGTGTTGTCATAATAATTTTAAGAAGTTTAACAAGCTTAGAATATGTGTTTTCTAATTCATTTAAAAAATAAATTTCAGTGTATGCGTAGCCTCATGTATTTGTTTGAAATCGTCTCTAGAATAAATAACATCTGATTCAGTCTTTAATGATTTATGTCAGTTACATCTATACGGCTCCAATTCTTGTACATGCTTGAAGTATAAAATAACAAGCATGGAAAACAAAGAAAAGGGATTCCTGACATGGCATCTACGATACATGTCCATTTGTTACCATCGTAATACACTTCTACTAAAATACCGACTAAAAGACCTACCTTCTTTTTTTCGTACACGTTTGATTTAACTTCAAATCTGGTGTGGGTTGTCCTAAACTTCAATCTGAACCTACGAATTTAAGTCTAACAGTAAAAAGTTCTTCAGTAATCAGTTCTTCAAAAATGTACCCACGGAATTAATCACAGTATCACAATTATTTTGTCCACTAACACAACCCAAAGTAGTAGCCATAATCAGTCTCGTGAGAACGGGTAAATGACGAAATGATCTGATCAAAACCAACCCTATATACACCTGCGCCGTCATGAGAATTACTGGAAATCTGGAATCTGTTCTTTATGAACATAGTCGATCATTTCGCATTGAAAATGACCATTGGGTTGGAGCTCCGCCGAATAAAAGCACATGTGATGTCATATACATACGATGTCATATAGTATGTATTAATGGTTGCAGACTCTGTGATCCTCGATATACTAATTTTGCCTGTAGATTCATAGATGCAGCAGGTGAAAGATCGGTTTAAAATGTTATTTTCGCCGGCAGTGCGCGCGAACGGATGCGTTATTGTAGAACCGCCTCTGTAAATATTAAATACATACTACACTAAACATACTTTACTACACTTTACTACAATACACATTACTAACTAATACTACTAATAATTATTAATTTAACAAATTTAATAACAGGTTTGATAAATTTTTGAAATGGTACTTACATGTGTACTCAAGTACAATTTAATTTTTTTAATCAATCTATTTTGTATGTGTATTGTAGCATATGCATCGTCAAAGAAGTCGACGAAGAGATCGACTTCTAAACCGGTCATCTTAATAAAGGATTGTGAGAAAAAAAAATATCCCCTACTTTCTAAAAGAAAAAACATTCTCATATTACGGGTGCAACTTTAGAGAACTTTTTTTTTACTTTAGAGAACGAAAAAAGAAAGATAATATCCCTACCCCTTATTCTAACCGCACTGGTTAGCCCAGGAGTCAGGGACTTGTGCTGGAGAAGGGGCGGCATATTATTACTTCGCGGGTCGCTTGTGCGCCCATGATCGACTTAAGTTGGTAAATTCTAACAACCCTTCAGTGCAGGAATAAGGGAAACCTGGAAAGCCTCATCGGTGAAATCTTGGGGATAAATGGCTGAATATTTATTTCCTACGAGTGGGGAATTGAACCAACACTGCTGTTAGGTAATCGACCCACAGGCTAGCGCGCAAAACCGCTCGACTTTGTGGTTAAAGAAGATGAGTTCCTTTAGGATGCTGAAGTAACTCATTACTCCTTAAAAATTATGTAGATACTGATGTAGGACTGTTTAACCTCGAATAAAAAAAATGAGAATGGAATTATTTGGGATCAATAAAGATATTTGTCTATACGGTCTAAAAGATCTTAATTTAAATAGGATTAAGTTTTTTGACTTTGTGCTTTGTACGACCGAATTATCCCGGAAACATCCCATGTCATCGGTTCATTCCCTGTAGTAGGTAACCCTTGAAACTGAATCTGAAACCGGCTGCAAGCAGGACGTATGGGGTGAACAAAGGGTGACATGCGACCTCAGGTAATAAAGATATACCGAAGTCAAATATGCTATTGTGAAAGCCATCCGAAACCGCTCACACAAAGCACTAATTTATCGGAAATTCAACTCTTACTAGTGAATATATTTGAGCTGGTTAAACCGTTTCCGGGTATAAGTGGAGCACGAACTGCGGCTATAGCGTCGAACGGTAATCAGAGCAATATTCTCGACATTTTACTGCTCCTAATGAAATTTAGTTTCGGTAGGAAAACCTGTCATAGGCAGCATGTTGATGTAATTATTATAACATAAGCCACAAGCGGCTTTGTTCGACATTTTGTGAGACGTGAAGATGGCTAAGATGCTTTGGGAATATGGGAAGTGTTTTATCGCTGAACCCGATATGTTTTCAAGTCACACGGTCCAGAGAGACAATAGTAAAATAATTTCAAGACCAGTATATACTCCAAACCAAAGTATTTTAAACATAACATAAAGCTAAATATACGGGAAGACTAAAAACTTGTTATTTACTGCTAATTATTTTGGAACACTAATTCCACACTTAAGTGTTGCCACGCAGAGTAGATGATGAACAACTAAATTTATATTCACAAAATGGAAGTTTGGAATACAATGATGTTAAATGAATTTTGTAATGATCCTTTAGTAAATGAAGGCACTAATCACAAACTTATAAAGTTTTTTGTATATAAATAATGCTGTAGTGCTGAGTTATTTAATTGTAAAACCGTAACCGTTAACTGTAAAACTATGATATAAATGTGTTAATCCAGCCAAGGAGGCTTTACGGAGTTATTTCTTCGATTTATAGTGTTTTTAAATAATAAGCCAGCGTACGAATAAACAAAATTATGATCAAAAGGTTGTACATCTTGTTCTCATCAGTCAAGTGATGATCAGTCGATTAACCTATTCGTATTCGGATTCTTAAATAACTGACTCTCATTAAGAAGCAATATTCCGACACATAGAGCTGTATAAAATAAATATATATGAATCAACATATTCTCTATAAGGACCTGTCATAAAAGTTCAAAGTCTATAGCAAGACTACAGCTAGACTATAAGAAACACAATATTAGATCAAATAAATCAACAGTAAAGCAAATAGTCATTATGTATATAGGTAATAGATGGGTTAATTATGTAAAAGACATTTATTCAAAATGTAATAGGTTAAGAGGTAAACTAACAATGACAATGATAGTGAAAATAAAAGCATAGTATGATAGTGGCACAAACATTAAAATGATAGGTAAACATCACAAAAACAGTAAAAATATCTAGTGCACAATATAAAATAACACAAAGACGATTTATTAAAGAATTTTATTGACTAGTAACCAGAAAATTAGAAAATGGTGAAGACACTGATTTAATCGGGGATATTTTTAGTAGAAAATCACAATTAAAACAAGTAGAAAAGAATAAATACTTACTCAAGTGGACGTAGAGAGGTTATGGAGGTCAGGAAATCAGTAATTGGATAAGCAGTTTTCAGCATTTAATAGTAAATCATCTCATTAAGCAACAATATTGATCCAGGTATCCAGAGATGCAGGCATTCCAGAATACTTCCTAAAAAAAGGAGAGAAGGAATCACTACAGTTTCACAAGTATAGACACATAAAACAGGTACCGAAATACAAATATTTGCTACCAAAGGAAATCAAATAGATAACGAATTCGTTTAAACAAATCTAAGTAGATTAAAAGCTTAATAAAGACAAGCACTTACCTTAGATAGCACCTAGAAGATAATATCCCTATAATGAGAAAATAACAAGATTAATATATAATTTAATAGTAAACTTGTAAAAACGGACATATTGCTTAGTAAATGTAATAATTTGTTTTATTATATATTAACAGAGGGAGCTCACAGATGTTTCAGAGAGTCCATAAAATAAGAGTTAAATAAGTAACAAGAAAGCACCAAAGTGTATGACGGGTTGCATAAGTATTTATAGATAGATTATAAAAGTATTTTAATAAATGTTACATTATTTTTTAAATTTGTACTTAGGTACATTAGATATCCAAATTATATTTAGATAACTTGATAATTAATATTAACTATCTTAATCCTTTAATTATGATAATTAATTTCATACCGTTTTACTACTAATATAAATACTGTACTGTGTATAATTACCTGTGTAGTAGGTAAGATTATAATTAATCTCGTAATTGAATCTCTAAAGCATTCTAGGAAGCTATTTTTTGGACTCTGTTTGCATTTCATAGTATATATAAATAAATTAAATGAATAAATAAATAAATAAATCAGTCTAGAAGTCTGATTACCACCTGCGGTGGTATAAAGACAAACACAACACTGCACTGGACGAGCATTTCGCTAATCAAGTTAGCATATTCTGAAGATGATTAGAAGTGACATTTTTACATTGTGTTTTTAGCTTTATCTTTTCCTATTACTTTCTGCAATTTATATTCTTCATTTATATTCTGCTATTTATTTTCTGTTTAAGAAAAATATGCTTTTATTTTTAAATACGCCTTTGTTTAAATAGATCCACAAGTTTCATTCGCAGCATTAGCTTTCTTTCACTTACTTATTTTAAACATTTATTTGGTTTCTCTGTATCTTACATTCATTACACCCTGTATGTAACTAACCCACACGAGCACCACCTAAATTACTACATACCGAAATTACACTTAATAGAATCTGCCCCTTGTCTCGATCATGGGAAAAACGGTTAAAGCTTTCACCTATCCAAAGGATTTGGAGTGTCTTAAGATGTCTGAAGACGCGGGAATGTGTTCATATAAGGCGCCCCGTGGTGGATAAATAGCGCTCCGCAGGTATAATAGAAAGCCACACCTCGTTTTAGGCTGTTATTCCATTTCTAACGGCTGCTACCCCGTTTCGTATATAGTCAACTGTATTAGCAACCCCTATTGGTAATATGGGATTTGGTGTTCGTATAATAGAATATTACTAGTAGTTTGTATTACACAGTCCTCGCTTTGACTTCCTCCTACTGTGACCTTTATATACATGAAGGTATATTACAAGGAAACATAAAAAGAGCTACATAGAAAAGGCAATTATTATTGTACCAATTTAAGTTATTAGTTCATGTGAATGTTAGTTATAATATTTATATAGCCGCTTAATTATTATAAGTGAAGTATAACTAAGCCTTCAAAATTGTCGGTAAAAATTTGTAAAACAGAAGTAATTCAATAGTTACCATATTTAAAAAAAATTGCAATATTGTGCAACCGACCCTAGCCCTGAGTCACTTGTACCAGTGGATGGGACGATTGTTACAAATTTGGATTATTTTTCAGTCACTACTCTCAGCCTACTTCGGTTTGATGACATGGTTTCTCCAATGGCGTATATAGCTTTGCTTTCTAGGGGGTGTACTTGTTATCGTGGCCAGGGTAGCCTGCTGCACCCCATACATATTATGTGACAATATTATGTGACAATATGTTATGTGACAATATTTCGCCATCCTAAATGACTGTCAAAATAACTACAAAATATTTTTTTCAAAAGTTACCTACCAAATTTTTAAAAAGTATATTTTTGTGCATTCCTCCATTCATTTTGTGCATTAGAATAAACTAACCAACTAAATGATTTAAAATGTTTTAAAGACAGATAACAATTTTCTCCTTATGTTTTTTTAATATGGATAGGTAAATTTGGACAGATAAAAATTTTAATATGGATAGAAAAATATGTGGTCTGCAATAAAAGGGTTCAATATATTTACTTTTTCTACGTGGCTAATATCCAGCGGTGGGGCGTCATAATTTCCCAATAAATTATATTTCATAACCTATCAGTATAGGAGCTTGGACGTTTAAACATTATGTATTTGTTTATTTGATTCCTACAGTTTTACTATTTTCTAAGTAAGCTGCTTTCATTCTAAGTAAAGTGCTGGGTATGGAGTACTGTCCCCAGTACCCACCCTTATCTATGCCTTTGGGTTCTTCTCATGTATTTCTCATGTAAAAGCATGTATTTCTTATGTATTTCTTATAGTATTTCTCATGTATAGTATTTCTCATGTATAGTATTTCTCATGTATTTCTTATAGAACTGTGCGATATTTTTACCAAGCTGTGCGATTTTTTTATAGTGCTTTTTGGAATCCTACATTGATCGCAAACGGTGTTTTTGAATACTTACATTGGTGGTCGTAGGTAATTAGTATATTACCTACCACGGACTTCGTTATAGGAATCTTACACTGACCGCAGATGGTGTGTTTTTGAGCACTTGCATTGGTGGTCGATTCTAAAAGCGTTTAAAATAAATTATTTTGTTGTGTAGCAATTATTTTGATGTATTATCAAAATTTGTATTGCACATAAAGGGTTAAGAAACGAAGACTAACAGATTTATATTAAAAAATTAGCAAAATTCATATTTTCCAAACTCTGTATACATATACATATGACCGAAAACAAGTTTAAGAATTTTTTTTTAATTGATTTTAAGAAGCTTTCTATATATATATATATATATATATATATATATATATATATATATATATATATATATATATATATATATATAATATATATATATATATATATATATATATATATATATATA